>CM076579.1:142830057-143091791 GCA_034641835.2 Pinus albicaulis | reverse complement strand
TGTCAATAATCATACTCATGTTCTCCATTATGGTCCGAGTACTTGTCAGTATTAGTACTGCCTGCCTCCACGACAATCCGGTTATGAATTAAATATCTGAGACCTCAATCTTGAGTTCCTGATTATGAATAATGAATCTTTCCTGATCAATGTCCCAAACACTGCTCAAGTACTGCAATAGCTCCGGTTGAGCTCTGAGACATGGTGCCATAAAGAATTTCTTGAGCCTGCACCCCCTAAGAACTTCCATGCATCTCTCGTTGCCCATGGCTTCCTCATCTTCTTCATTATGCTCTCATTCTTTCCATTCAATCACCATTTTTCTCTTTCACACCTGAAAAAACATCCATATGGTTGTCATTAGCCAAATAAAATAATTTTTAAATGGTTAAATTGGGCTCATTATTTGAATTTTCAAGCTAAAAATGGTTGGAGCGGTTGGCGTGCCCCCGTTTGATTTTTAGGTCGTTTGGTGCGAGTCTGTGCTCGATACCTATGCCAACCATCGTGCCCTAATTTTTACAAAAATCCCCCCATAGATCTACAAAATGGGTTTCAGGTAATTAAAATGATATTAAAATGCAGGGAAGGATTTGAGTTCTTACTTGGAACAAACGGATTCGCGATTGGCCTTCCGGATTGCCCATTGTCAGCTCCATAAAATCACAGTGAAAAAGGGTAACCAATTGCTCACAAGAGGTAAAAGTGAAAAGTAAATTATTTTTTTTAGCATTTTTGAAATTTTATAAACTTTTCAGAACCCTAATAAGGTTTTAAAGCATATTTTTTTATTGTTGTGCTATTTTCTTTCGAAAAATGGGTTTTATGTGCCTCCTGTGCAGCGACAGGTCCTGAATGTGACGATGATGAAGTAACGAGTTGTATTTTATACTTTTTCAGACTCGGTAAAAACACGAAAAATTCACCTCTGGAGTCATCTTTCAGCTCTTTTCTGACTCTCGAAAATTGAAAAGATTGTCAAGACTCTTGTCATTTTGAACTTGTTAAACGATTGCGAAACGATATCTACCCAGTATACGTTTACCCCTTTTTCGGGCTGGGATAGATTATTTACGAAAAAGGAATACCTTAGCCTATCGCAACTAAGAGGTTCTCTCAGAAAAAAATTTCTACCTTTTCGGATCTGTGAGACTAACTACGAAAAGGGACTTGTTGGATTTTTCTTTTCCGCTTCTTTTCAAACTCTCTAAACATGAAAATATGTTGAGTTCTTCCTTTGTCAGACTCATTAAAACTTAAATGACATTGAAAACCATCACCATGACGTAATTGAGTTCCTCCTTCTTAGGGCTCGTAAAATGTACTAGGATGGATTTGCCCGAAGGAAAAACTTACATGACAAGCATATGTTATCCCCTTCAAGCTTATTTTCCAAAAATAATTGGGATACTCGCTAACAATGGTGGGGGAAAATGGAACCAGTTCTCAATTGTGTCGGTAGTATGTCACTCTTGAACATGACACTCATCTGCATTCATGTCAGGTTGGGGACATCTCATTTCATCATTTTTTTCCTCCATGGGTTTGGGTAATCTATTTTGATCTCTCATCTGCTCTTTTCCACATCATCATGACCTCAGATCCCTTGATGTAAAATACTGCTAAATATGGAGTCGTGTCGCTAATATGTTCAAGAGAAGTTTCCTTTTTCAGTTTTCAACCTCTCTCTGATCCTCTATTTTGTTCTGATTCACTATCATCATATTCCTTTGTCTTGTGTCGATGATGTGGGAAGTACTATGACCCGCCTTCGACCAGGTCACTTCTTGTCGACTTCAGCTCATTTTCCAGGAAGTTGATATAGAGACTCCCTTACAGTATCTTGGAACTTCCATGCCTCAATGGCAAGTTATTTGCATTCGATGACAGGTCTTCATCATTAGCATTCGATCAAGTGATCCTGCAGGTGTTCGACACCAAATCACTATTTGCATTTCGTGGATTGTACTTGTTGTACCTTGAGAGCCATTTTCATTATTGGTGGTTTCTCTGGTACTTGTTAACAACTTTCATGATTGGCTGGTAATCAGGTGACTTTCTTGCATGTTCGACTTCATCTCACATATTCGCAAGCTTGAATTTGTATTTGTTCGGGTCGAGATGGAGCGCAAGACCCGGGGTTTTTTTTGATAAAATCCAGGTTGCAGGATATTTTGGTTTATCATGACTATATGCATGACTCGTTTGATTGGATGGTTGCAACCATACCTGAGTCTATTTATTTGATCCTTATTACTAGATGGTTGCATCCATACCTTGGATCTTAGTTTTATATGTACTCTATTATGGATGGTTGCACCCATACCACATGTTCATGTATCAGAGATATCACTTTTATTTGTACTTGCAGATATTCTGGCGACTATGTTTGGTTTGAACGCATTCTCGTAAATCATTTCACTCCTCCCTCTCTCTCGGACTTCATGTTTTAGGGGGCATCTGTTACACATAATTTTTTCACCGTCCCTGAAATCCCCATCCCGCATATTGGAGGACCATTTATGTGACTTGTATGTAGTGTCATGCCTTGTAAAAAGTGTCATTGCATCCCTTGCCATGAGAAGAACCTTTCCTCTGTTGACTATTCCTGGAATAGACCATCAAAAACATATGATTTTAGGTTGGCTCTGGCAAGAATTTATGGCCTCATGGCCATAGAGAAATTAGCATTGGGCTCTATGCCCGTTGGCGCTCTGTCTCAGTGGACTGCCCACATCGAGCTATTTTTGGAAAGTTTTTTAAAATAGAATCAAAGTTTCCATTGCCAGCCACTTCGTGAGCAGAGTTAGCATGAGTTGTTCGACTGAATAACATCGAACATGTTCCTTTGGCTTCTTGTTTCCTACTTTTGAGCAACCTCCCAAAGGATAAGGCCTCCCTTCCACCATTTGAGAGATCCCAACCTCCTCCTCCTTTCCTATAAATACATCTCTCTCACATAGATGCAGCTAGATGAAATTTTTGTACAATAGCTGAAATGGTTGAACAGTTGAACAGTCTGATATAGCTAGTGTGAGATAGAGTGGAGAGAGACCTATTTTGAGAGAGAGTCTCAGCTTATTGCCCTGCCAAGTCCAATTCCTTGATGAATGCTCAAGACACGTTTTGACTAGACCCGCTGAAGGAGGCTACAATGTCAAGGCTCTTTTGGTTGTAAACTCTTTCTCTCTTCTTATCAATACATGACTGATGTTTTGGTTCCCATCTTGCGTTTGATATAATTAATCTTGTGTAATACGTTTAATTTTCCTTGACCAATTTGATAGTTATGAATGCAAGTATTGTTTCGTATGTTGCTATCATTCTCTGATCCTTATGGAGGCACTTGAGTACCACTGCTGAAGGACCGCGATGTGTCGGGGTGAATATCGAGAGACTGATGCGACAGCTACGACAACTACATTGGAACAAAGGTAGGACATCTTTCCCGATTCAGTTTCCTTCATTAACTAGGAAACAACGCATTAGCATGTCCTCTTGCTGCTAGACCCACCCTAGGGCTAGATGGATCGCCTTTGTCTGTAGAGAGTATTTACCTACACAACACCTGCACTAGTTGAAAGCTACCTTCAGACTTAAACATAGGTAATAGGCCACTTTGATGATGTTTCTAGGAACATAGAAGATGAGTGCATTATGGACAGCCAGACGAGATGGAACAACCTCCCTCATAGCCTTAAGAACAGGGAGTACCATACTCCAAAAAGACTGAGGGGTGCATTGGAAAGGGCATCATTACACAAGAGGGCCATGTAGGCCAAATAGATCCAATGGTTGGGAATAAAGCTCAACCCACCTTTGCTGTTGGGGCTGAATGATAAAAATGACAGAGATGCACAAGATAGAGAATGGGAGAATGCAGAAAAGAATAATGGTTTTTACCCCCTTGGGGACAATCCCACACCTCTTCCTTAGGAAATCAGGGGGGATATCAAAGCCTTGAAGGAAATTCAAGAGGAGGATTAGTTTCTCAGAGGATGAGCAACCATCCAGTAGGGGGGTGATGATGAGCTCCATCATTAGACATATTTGGAGGGGTTAATGGTCACCTTTTTGCCTTCTTAGATCTCTTTTTCTTGCATTTTTATTATTATTTGGTTTTACGATGTTAGTATAGATGGTGATTAAGGCTAACATACTCTGAGTGCCTAATATGAGGTTGAGTGTAGAAAATCATGAATTATTAAGCATTTTTATAAGGATTTTATCATAAAGATTTGGAGGAGCCAACAATTCGAGTTTCAGAGGCAGCCAAGCAACTCAATATTTGTTTACTTGGAGTCAAGTGGACTCAATCACCCCAAAGATTCTTTCCAAAAATTCAAGTTCCAGAGGCAGCCAAGCAACTAAAAAAGGATTTCACTCAACCTTTGTTTACTTGGAGTCAAGTGGACTCAATCAACCGAAGGATTCTCTCCAGCAATTCGAGTTCCATAGGTAGCGAAGCAACTCAACGAGGAGTGAACTCAATCTTTGTTTACTTGGATTCAAGTGGACTCAATCACTACTTTCTAGGGAGTTGTTGGTAGCTACCCTGTAGAATAAATAGAGCAAAGCTAGATCTAGGAGGGGTCGTCGAAACTTTGTTGAAATCTATTGATATTTTTATTATTTTACTCAGTGATCAAACTTTCAGAAATGTATGAGGCTAGTCTTTTATGAAATGAAAAGACTCGTTTCCTTTTACTGATTTAAGTTTCAGGGATCTAGGCTTGTGGGTTAGGGCCCAATCCATGTGCCTCAGCCTCTTTGCTGTATTTTTTCTCTGCTTCTTATCATTTCATTAGTTTTGCTTCTGATAATTTCGTTTCTATTTCATTGTTGTTTAGTTTTTCTTTCAGTGTGCTGCTGTAGGTTTCATTTTCTTGCAAGTAATATAATAGAGGAGAAAAACCAAAAAGCTGTGGATCAAGACCCCCTTCTCATCTCTGTCAATAGAGCTCAAGGAGGGCGAACCTTCCCACAAAACCAAAAAAACCTATTTATGTTCACTGTTTTTGAGATTAAAAGTAGAGTTGCATTACCATTTTTTAGTCTTCCTTTGCACTGCAATTTTACCCATTTGTTTGTTTCTTTGCGCATGATTTAACATGTTGATTGAAGGAATTATTGCTAAAACCCCATAGCATCTCCGTGGTGTTTCCCCGCTTCATTTTCCATCTCTATATTCATAATCTGAGAATTGTTCTTACGCCATCCATTCTCTCTTTTTATTTCCCTTATTCTAACTGTTGCACCCACCTTTTTTCCCTAAAATAACTTAAAACCTTCAGCCCACCTTATTCCTTTGTTTCTCTTGGTCACAGTTTCCTTACCCTGTTCAACACAAAATGCTTGAAAAATATTAAAACTCGACCTCCGCCTTTGCTCCTCGAATCTCTAGCTACCATACTTCACAAATTGCACTTCACGACCTTTCCCCTTTTTATTTTAAGACTTACCACTTCTAAACACCAATTGCGATAACTCCTCTGCATCGCACATCGTAATCGCATTTCGCAACCTTTTCCTTTTTCCTTTAAGACTTACTGCCCCCAACCGTTGATAATGACATCACTGTAGCATTTTGCCACATCATCCCTATCGTAATCGCATTTCACAAATTTTATCCATATGGCAATCACATTCTATAGTTTTTATCCCCATCGAAAATCACAAATCACAGTTTTTATTTGGTTCCTTTAACACTTACTACTCCCGATGTCGATTTCGATATTCCTTGTACTCTGCCGCCGGTCCCAATTCCATGTCACCAAGCGTAGTTCGCACTTCG
Organism: Pinus albicaulis; assembly: GCA_034641835.2. Classification (NCBI taxonomy): domain Eukaryota; kingdom Viridiplantae; phylum Streptophyta; class Pinopsida; order Pinales; family Pinaceae; genus Pinus; species Pinus albicaulis. Next base: position 143,085,997 of record CM076579.1, on the reverse strand, counting down.
CAATTTTTCCTGGACAACACTTCTGCTACCCCTCAAAATTTGCGATATTGTGAACTACGATATTGCATTTCGTTGACCATGGGCTTGATACGAGGAAATTTAGGACAAGTATGGGTGGCATGACTGAAAACATCACACAAAGAACACAGAGGTGTATGTCAGGCCGGGTGTGGAGCCTCGATTATCTGTTTACTTTGTATCACGCCTTTGGACCCCCGTACTCTAAAAGGGCGCAACGCCGCCCGAAATTTAATCGCCGCGTGGGGGTCCAGGGGGGCTAGGCACAAGGAGGAGCTCCCCCCCCGCGGGGTTTCCGCGCGCCCCGAAGCTAAAATTGATGTAAAATTGCCTTGTAAAAGTATAGTAATTTCAGTTTGGACCGGGCCGTTCATTAGGCAAATGATCCGACGAGAAGTTATGTTTGCATTAGTTTTTTTGCCCTACAAAACCCCGTATATATGGGGGCATTGTATTATGGCCGTATATTATGTGTGTATTCTCGAGCGAGAAACAGAGAATAGGGAGACTGCGAGGGAGAACATAGACAATATGTACGGGACCGTCGTAGGTTTCGGTCTCTTCATTTCCGTTGGATAATATAAAGGAAGAATCGGTCGTTCTGGGTGGACGTAGCCCAAACGGGGTGAACCACGTATATCTGTGTCTCTCTGGTTTTATGTGTTTTGTGTGCTTGTATTTTTCCGCATATTTTATGTGTTGCATTGCTTTGTAATATTTAATTCTCTAACAACTGGTATCAAAGCCAAAGGTATATTTGGCTGATAAACTCACAGGAAAGAAGGGTTCCCGGTTCGAGTGGGAGAAATGGCGGACGATGGTAAGTTTAGGGTTGAGAAATTTAATGGCCAAAACTTCCCGCTGTGGAAGATGCAAATGGAAGATTATTTGTATCAGAAATATATGTACCTACCATTGAGCGGAAAAACAAAGAAGCCGGCGGCCATGACAGACGCGGAATGGAACATTCTCGATAGAAATGCACTCGGAACAATCTTGTGCCTTGCGGCGTCAGTTGCCTTCAATATTTCGAAGGAAACAACAACAGAGGGTTTGATGCAGACGTTGGCGAAACTATATGAAAAACCCTCGGTCTCAAACAAGGTATTTCTTATGAAACGAATATTTAATATGAAGATGACGGAAGGTGGATTTGTTGCAGACTATTTAAATGAATTTAATACAGTTACCAGTTAGTTAAGTTCTGTAGGGGTAAACTTTGATGATGAAGTTAGAGCTCTGTTATTCTTGTGCTCATTGCCAGAGAGTTGGAATGGTTTAGTAATGGCCATTAGTAACTCTGTCTCTGGATCTAGTACTTTAAAGTTTGATGATGTTGTTGGTGCTATCCTTAGCGAGAAAATGCGACGGAAAAGCTCTGGTGAGACATCAGGTAATGCTTTGAGTGCAGAGTCTAGGGGAAGAAGAATGGAAAGAGGAAAAAGAGCTCCTGATATCGTAGAAAATCATGTGTGCTGCGTATTTTAGTCCAGACGGTGGATAGTGTGTCGGAATCATGAAGAAAGGACACCTAAAGAAATACTGTAGATCTCAAGGGAAAAGAAGGAGACACACAACAAGAAAATAATCATGAAGAAAATGTGACAGGTGATGTGTTACAAGATGCTTTGATTCTTTCTTTCGAAAATGTTACTGATTCTTGGGTTGTAGATTTAGGGGCTTCATTCCATGCCACACCTGATAAGAAATATTTTCATGACTATGTCCAAGGAGATTTTGGACAAGTTCGTTTGGGTGATGATAAACCCTGTAAAATTGTTGGAATGGGTAAAGTTCTTGTAAAACAACAGAATGGAAACTAATGGCTACTAAAGGAGGTAAGGCATGTTCCAGATCTGAAGAAAAATATGATTTCAACAGGGCAGTTAGGCAGTGAAGGTTGTGTGACAACTTTCACAGATAAAACTTGGAAGGTCACCAAAGGAGCCCCGGTAATAGCAAAAGGCGAAAAGGTTGGTACATTGTATTTATGCAATGGTATTTCTAACTCTGTTAATGCTTTAACTTCCAAAGGAGCAGATGCAGCATTATGGCATCATAGGCTCGGACACATGAGTGAGAAGGGAATGAAGATTCTCCACTCAAGAAATTTGTTGCCAAGTTTGAAGAATGTTGATTTGGATTTCTGTGAGAATTGCATTTATGGAAAACAGAAGAGAGTCAGGTTTCTCAGAGTTGGGAAAGAAAAGAAGAGCGAAAAATTGGAGCTTGTGCATACAGATGTATGGGGACCTGCTCAGGTATCATCTCTCGGTGGCTCTCATTGTTATGTTACTTTTATTGATGATGCTACTAGAAAAACATGGATTTATTATATTCAGAATAAATCTGATGTATTTGATACTTTCAAGAAATGGAAAGCTTTGGTTGAGATTGAGACAGGAAAGAAGTTGAAGTGTCTCAGATCAGACAATGGAGGTGAGTATTGCAACAAAGAGTTTGATAGGTACTGTTCAGAGCATGGAATTCGTAGAGAGAAGATAGTTCCAAGAACACCACAAGAAAATGGTGTGTCAGAAAGGATGAACAGAACAATCATGGAGCGTGCAAGGTGCATGAGATTGCATGCAGGATTGCCCTTACAATTTTGGGCAGATGCTGTAGATACTGCTGTTTATCTAATAAACAGAGGGCCTTCAAGTTCCTTGGATGGTGGTATTCCAGAGGAAGCATGGACAGGTAAAAAGGTAAACTACTCTTTTTTAAAGCCTTTTGGCTGTGAGGCCTTTGTCCATATTAATAAAGAAAATAGAACAAAGCTCGAGGCAAAATCAAATAAATGTACCTTTATTGGATATGGTGTTAATGATTTCAGTTATCGCTTATATGATTATGAAAATCACAAAATCATTAGGAGCAGAGATGTAATATTCAATGAAAAGGTCTTGTATAAGAATCAGTTGCAGGAAAAGAAACAGGAAAAAGAAAGCAAAGAATACACGGTTCTTGATGAGATAACTGAAAAAGTAAAGGTGCCTGAAAATAATAATAATCAACAACCACAGCAGCAACAACCACCACAACAGCAACAGGCACCTCAAACACCTGAAAGTGGTGTTAGAAGATCTACCAGAATAAGTAGACCCCCTGAACGATACTCTCCTTCATTATATTATTTATTGCTGACTGATTCTGGTGAACCTGAATGTTATGAAGAAGCAATGCAGGTTGAAAGCAGGAAGAAGTGGGAGCAAGCCATGGAAGAAGAGATGGACTCCTTAATGCATAACCAGACTTGGGACTTAGTCAAGTTGCCTGCAGGTAAAACTACATTGCAGAATAAATGGGTTTACAGGCTGAAGGAAGAAGATGGAGGAAAACAGAGGCACAAAGCTAGACTTGTGGTGAAGGGGTTTGCACAAAAGAAAGGTATTGATTTTGATGAAATATTTCCTCCTGTTGTTAAGATGAATTCAATCAGAACTATCTTAATTCTAGTAGCAGCGGAAGATTTACATCTTGAACAGTTAGATGTAAAGACAACATTTCTCCATGGAGATTTGGAGGAAGAGATATACATGCAGCAACCAGAAGGATATGAGGTAAAAGGGAAAGAAAAATTGGTGTGCAAGTTAAAGAAGAGCTTGTATGGCTTAAAACAGGCTCCAAGGCAATGGTATCTAAAATTTGACAAGTTTATGTCTGAACAAGGTTATACTAGATGTCACTCTGATCATTGTGTTTATCTAAAAAGGCAAAATGATGGCAGCTATATTATATCGTTATTGTATGTAGATGACATGCTTGTTGCAGGGTCTAAAATGCAGGAAATAAATGTGCTCAAAAGAAAATTGGAAAATTCATTTGCAATGAAGGATTTGGGAGCTGCAAAACAAATCCTTGGTATGAGGATAACTAGAGACAGGAAAAATCGCAAGTTAACACTGTCTCAGAATGAGTACATAGAAAAGAAAAGGTGTTGAAAAGATTTAACATGCAGAATGCAAAACTAGTTAGTACACCTTTTGCTAGCCATTTCAAACTTAGTAAGGAGATGTGCCCAAAGACCCAAGAAGACATGGATTATATGTCTAAAGTTCCATATGCATCAGCAGTTGGAAGCTTAATGTATGCAATGGTCTGCACAAGGCCCGATATTGCACATGCAGTGGGAGTTGTAAGCAGGTACATGAATAATCCAGGAAAATAACATTGGATGGCAGTAAAATGGATTCTCAGATATTTGAGAGGTACCACAAATCAAGCATTATGCTTTGGTGGTTCAAACATTGCTCTACAAGGATATGTTGATGCAGATATGGCAGGTGACAGAGATAATAGGAGGAGCACTACAGGATATGTATTTACTGTAGGTGGAACAGCTGTCAAGTTGGGTTTCAAAAATCCAAAGTGTTGTTGCACTTTCAACAACAGAAGTAGAGTATGTTGCTGCTACAGAGGCTAGTAAAGAAATTATTTGGTTACAAAGGTTTATGGATGAATTGGGTAAGAAGCATGATATGGGCACACTATACAGTGATAGCCAAAGTGCTATTCATCTTGCAAAGAACTCAGCATTTCATTCCAGGACTAAACACATACATCTCAAGTACCATTTTATACGGTCAGTATTGGAAGATGGAGAGTTGAAGCTGGAAAAGATACACACTAGCCAGAATCCTGCAGATATGTTAACAAAAGTTGTAACCAGGGAGAAACTGAGAACATGCTCAGTTTCAATTGGTCTTCAAGGATGATGATGAAGATGAGGAACAGCCATGTCCAAAGAGGAGTCATTGTCCAGCAAATGAAGCAGCGGTGGAGTTGCTACAATCAGTCTCCAAGTGGGAGATTGTTGGGTGTGGAGCCTGATTATCTTGTTTACTTTGTATCACAGCTTTGGACCCCCGTACCTTAAAAGGGGCGGCAACGCCGCCCGAAATTTAATCGCTGCCGTGGGGGGTCTTCGGAGCCCCCCCCTGGCGGGGGTTCGGGGGCAGCGCCCCCGAAGCTAAAAATTGATGTAAAATTGCCTTGTAAAAGTATAGTAATTTCTAGTCAATCTGGGCCGTTCATTAGGCAAATGATCTGACGGTAGAAGTTATGTTTAGATTAGGGTTTTTTGCCCTAGAAGGCAACCCTCTTGTATATATGGGGGCATTATATTATGGCTGTATATTATGTGTGTATTCTCAGAGCGAGAAACAGAGAGGGAGACTGTGAGAGAGAACAGAGGATATTACAGCGGATCTGCTGTAGGTTTTGTCTCTTCATTTTGTTGGATAATATAAAGGAAGGACTGGCTGTTCGGGGTGGACGTAGCCCAAACTGGGTGAACCACATATATCTGTGTTCCCTCTCGGTTTTATGTGTTTTGTGTGCTTGTATTTTTCCGCATATTTTATGTGTTTCTTTGCTCGTAATATTTAATTTTCTAACACTTTGGAGGCCGAGGAGGATCTTGGGTTGTTCCGGGCACTTTCATGTCCTTAGGTGCATTTTTGCGGGCTTTTCCCCCCTCACCTGAGGCTTTCACAATAGGAGTAAGTTCCTGTTGAGGTGGCTGAGGCACAAAAGCAAAGGGAGGGTTCATGGCGACTGGTTGTACTGGGGTCAAAGAAGCATAATGTTTGGGCTGAACAAGCGAGGTATTTTCTAGGGGATAAATGCACCAGACTGGGATCCGTAGGGTCATGTTGGGAAGGGACAAGGTAGCCATAACATGTACCAAAAATACTCCAGTAGGGGGAGCAAGAAATAGTATCTGACCGGAGGGGTAATGGACAGGCGGAATGACTCCCAGATGGTTAAGGTCAAGGGGAACCATTCCAGGAGGAAAAATATGATCAGGGACATGAGCTATAGATCAAGGGCCTTGAGGAGGAGGTCTTGAGGTCAAGTCGAAGTACTAGGAGTAGGTTGTAAAGGGAGAGGTTCCTGACTAGTCGAACCAGACCGTTTGAGGTCGGACCAAGACGATTGCATCATGAAAAACATTCGATGAGCTAGGGTTAGAGATAGGAGGGGGGAGACCAAGGAATGAACCAAGCAAAGAGGAATCTTTATAGACTTCAGGTGAGACACTGGTCGGAGGTTTGACTATTTGTGTATTTTCCACTGTATAAATAATGGACTCTAGAGAGGTTTGAGACTTTGGTTCGTAATATATCAGCTGATTGATAGTGACGATCTTTCCATTGTGAGGAAATCACATATTATGGTGAACCATAGATGGGACAACAAACATTGCATATGTGTAGCTACAAACCAATAGAATGTTGTAGTCTAAGGGGGCATCAATGACTTCAATGTCAACACAAACAGTATTGCTCGCAAGAGTAATAGGAAAATTGCGAAACATGCCAAGGGTTTGGGAAGAGTGGCCATCTCTCACATGGAGGGTGATAGTGGAAGGGGCTAACTCAGGTGATCTGAGTTGTTTCCAAACAGAAGTAGACATCACGCAGGTGGATGCCCCCTCGTCAATGATACAATGGGAGTCATTGGCATTCTATATCTTGATGGGTATTTGGAAGGCGAAAGATGTAGGAAGGGGTGGATGCTCTAACTTGTTAACATCGAAGACAATCAAATGATCATCTGAAGGATCCACATCACCGAGAGAAATTAGTAGAGAATTTCATTGTGAAGAGAACGACTGGAGGACTTCTAGCATTGACCTTGCAACAGGGGATTGTGCCAAGTCATCTACTATAATCTAGGAGTGGGTGGCTTTATCAGAAGTAGCATTTCAATGTAATGGTCCCTTAGAGATATTGGTATGAACCTCTTCCTTAAGTTGAGGGATCTGTAAATGACCATTGGGTGTTGAAAGAGGCTCTGTGGGACCTGAAGATGAGGGCTCGATGGTAGACATAGCGGGGGGCTTGTTGTACTGGCGAGACCGAGTCTCAAGGTTGAGGTCAGCAGTATTGGTCTGGTCAGAGTTCATCACGAGGATCTAGTAATTAGAGGTACTAGATGGAGGATGTTGAGTGGTCGCCTAACTTTCAGGGGGTTGGGTAGCCACATATCCTTGCTAAGGGAAAGGATTGGTAAAAATATCCAGTTGAGTAGGTGTAGTATTAGGAGGAACCAAAGAAGAGGCTTGTTGTCGTCGAGATGCTGCTTGAGCTTCCCACATTTGACGCATCTGAGGTAAAATAGGACAATCATGGGTATAGTGACCATATACATCGCAACAAGAACAAGGCTTACTCATGCAAATAGGCCTTTCCTGCTTGGGGTGAGTGCCCTGTTGCTGGGTTGAAGTGTTAGATGTATTCCCTTGGGGATTTTTTCCTAGATTACCTAGAGAGGGTTGGTTTTGGTTGCCTTTCCTCTTATTTTTTGAAGTGTGAGGATTAGTCGCACTCTGTTGCACATATAACTGACCCTAAGGGGGGGTTTCTACTGTTGCAGAGCTTGAGAAGGAAATGGAGGTTGAGGTTCTTGTGCTAGAGCACCAGGACGTGGATATGGATAATAAGGAGGTTGGGAAATATTGGGGTAAACAGGTTGGGAAAAAGCAGGCCCTGGCATCAAAGGATGTGGTTGGGAAAAAGCGTGAGGCATGTCATGTCCTAAATGCATGTTTTCGAGAGGGGGAAAGGTGCTAGAGGAGTTGGCCCCTCCCTGAAGGAAACCATAACCCATGGGAGGATGAGTGTACTGATTTGAAATGGATCCAATGATACCATCAGTGGCATGAGATGCCCCCGATGCGTTGGCACCACCAGGTCTAGGGAGATCAGATAAGGTAGTATAAACATAACCAGATTGCCCGTAGATCAAGTCATATTTCAGCACAATCTGGAGGGCAGCTTCCTCGGTCTAAGGAAAGTGAGAGGTGAAATACTTTCCAGCAGCATGCAAAAGGGATCTAAGAAACCAGTCCATGTAGACACGGTCTTCGAAAACAGGAGCTAAACATAGGTTCTTTCTTCTACACCATTCTTGAATATGGCAGATAGGTGGGTGGCAAAATTTTGATGGAAAGAGGTCAAGAGTTCGATACCAGTGTCATAGTGAAGGGGAAGCTAGAAGTAAGATAGAAAATCCTCGGCAAGGGTCACAAAAGTAGTATGAGATGAGAAGGCCTGGTCGACATACCATTTGGAAGCTTCTCCAGTAAGCATACACTGGAATAACCGAATATGGACAGAGTCATCGGTGATGGATTTAGACGAACACCACATGTGGAAATAATGAACATGATTGGTAGGATCCTCTCCAACATTTCCTTCAAACTTGGGGATTTTTGAAGGAAGCTTAGTTGGCATAGCAGGCCAACCTGGATCATGGTGTATGGGGCCATTAATCAACTGGCTAAAATTGGGAAGGCTTAAGCCTGCCATATAAGGAAGCAAGGGAGCAATCAGAATAGTTCCCGTTGCGGCACCACTAGTGGTGTTTATAGCATTAGGGTCGAGGTCACCAACAGCATTAGGTCCTGAACCAGACATGATGAAGGTGAAAGATGGAGGAGATTCGGGGATAGAACCAGAAGGGAAACCCAATGAACCAGAATCAGAGTTAGAACGAGGAATCGGTGGAGGACGAACTCAAACCCTACGTGATGGGGTAAGTCTTCCTAACAGAAACTAAGGATGAAGGCCTTGGATTCTCCAGGATAAATGCCTTGGGGTCGCAATGATGGTAAAGAGACATGGAACCCAATATGGAAGAGAGGTAAACAAGGGCAGGGAGATGCAGATAAATTAATTACAATGTTTAAGTCTTGGCATGGCAGTGTAAACCAAACTCTATTCACTTTAGGTGTGCATTTATGTGATAAGTGTGTTAATTTTAATTAAGCCGAGACGTGTTTAGAGAAAAAAAAAAGAAAAAAATATGGTGTATAATTGTAAATAAAACAGAAAGCGACAATAAAGGAAACTGAAAGAGACAGTAAAATAAATAGCTAAAGATGCATGAATTTAAACCAAAGGAGGAGGGCTTCCCAAAAAATAGTCTATGTGTGGGAGAAATCTAATCAAAAAACAAAAAATGGCCAATGGATCTAAGGTCAAGAGGGATAGGGATATAAAGGTCAAGTCTACTGGAAAGGGGTGTAGAAAATAGCAAAAAACTAGAGGGAAAAATGTTGAAAAATATGGGGCTAAAGGCTACAACCTAAAGGGAAACGGAGGTGACCCTAAAGGAGGACCATACAAAACTGAAAAGAGGTGTTTTGTATGGATAAATAACCAATCTAAAATGGATCTAAAAGTATAGGTTCAGATCTGAAAAAATGGCTGAAAAACATTGAAATCTCAAAGGACCTACTTTAGCTAAAATCATCCTTAAAAGGTGGAAGCGTATTGAAGCCTTAAGGGTCTTGGTTCCTACGTTTACGAGTAAAAATAAGCAAGTAAAGGTCCAAGACGGGTAAAGAGGGAGGTCAAATAACCCTGAACAGTGCCCTAGACAAACCCAGAAAAATCACAGGAAAAATCCCGCAAAAAGTACAGGTCACAGGTTCTGACTTGTTTTCCGCTGAGGTCGCAGTTTTTGGGCAATTATCTATTACCTAAGAGATGAGGTCGCATGTTTTGGGCCAAAAAGTGTGACCTACACTTCCGGCTGTCTAGGGAACATGTTTTAGAAAAAAGTGTCATCTCTCCTACGGCTAATACTTGTTACCTGTGCAAAAGGCCCAGAAACACATGGAAGTTAGAATTTTGACCATTTTAGGGTTAAAAAGGTTAAAAACAACATCAAGAAATGAAAAATAAGAATTTGAAGAAAAACCCTAGGGGTTGAAGCAACTGTTCATTCAAGGATCTGAAAAATGACAACGGTCGTAATTATAAACCCTTGTGGATTCACCATTTGTTAGCGTGAATTCTAATCGCAAGCGTATGAAAAAAACTCACTTTAGATGTCCATAACAAACAACCCTAACATCAAATGTGGCTGTCAATTTTCTTATATCTGTAGTTAGTGATCATAATAAATGCTACAAAAATCCAGATCTATGTAGTTAAAGACATTAAACAACAAAAATAAGCAAGAGTTGCTCTATGCATCCAATGGACAAGACAAGATATTGGTGCATAATTAAAATATTATTAATTAAATCTAGATCCAACTTTTATGGAATATTTTATAATTTTTGTTGGAGGGAAAAGGAATTTGAATTTGGTCAAATCTATTTATTCAGAAATAATAAATAAATAAATGATTTATTTATTATTTTAAGAATATGGTAAAAGAATAATTAAATAAATAATCATTTATTCAGTTATTTGTCAATGATTTAGTCAAATTTAACAAGGAATATTATTAAATAATGATTTAAATAATTATTCCTAGAAAATAATAAGATAAATAAAGATTTATCTGATTAATTTTCCTATTTTGGGTTAAATATGACCAGGAATATTAATTAAATAGTGATTTAATTAATTATCCCTAGAGGAAAATCAAATAAATAAGGGTTTATTTAATTATTCCTTATGGGTTTTCCTGTTTAGACTAGAAATAAATTAATAAACAATGGGTTATTAAATTATTTTTCATAGTGAAAGAAATTTTACTATGGTAAAATGGGTCTTACATGGTGTAATTTAGTACATATAATAGTAATAGGTTAGATGACCAAAAATTGGTGTAACAAAGACCTTATCCTTTAGGGTGGATATTAAAGAATGCAAACTTGCAGGTAACAAGGAAGTGCATTCTAAGGTTTGCAATCAATTCAAACTTTCTTGACGAAGTTGAACTTGATGTAGTGTCACTTGAGATTTCAGGTATTTGTTTGGGAAGTCCTTATATTTATGATAGGAAAACGATATTTCATCGCCATGAGAATAAGTATCACTTGTTTAAGGATGGAATTGAGTACATAGTTAGAGTAGATAAGAAGAATATAATTTTGTCTCTTATACATGTAGGAGAAATGAAGAGAATATTGAATGCAAGTCAAAATTTGACTTTATTAATGATCAAGCATCGAGATGTTCTGAATGATATCTTTCAAAAAGATGCATCGAATGAACAAGTTGATTTCATTGAAGTTTCTTATGCTTGTAATAAGACGTTTCAAGATTCTAACAGGTTGCCTTTGAAAGGAGGTAAACAAGATGTGAAAGATTTGCAGCAGCCAACATCAGTGTTGAGTAGTGTTGGAAACAAGATGTCGGTGCAAGAGAGGGAAAAGGTCAAAGAGAAAGCGCCAATTAAATTTGACAAAGAAAGAATAGGTTCCAAAAGTACTTGTTTCTAGTTTCAAAATGGTACATGGCAATGGCAAAAACACTTGGTCAAAATTCGATGCAAGTGCAAAGCAAGATCAACTAAGAATCGCCATAACGACAGTGTTCGAGGTGAGTAAATTTTCAAGTTTCCTTTGCTTGAAGACCAAGGTGGGAACAAGTTTATTTCTTCAAGGATAGATTGATGCTCTACAAAGTTAGGGAAATTTCAACATCACAATGTCTACAACAACAATAGAGGGTCTCAAGAGTTAAGGAAAAATATTAGTTTTTGTGAAAATCTCAAATTGATGAAAATGGGAAAATTTCAGTGGATTGAGACTGAAAGGGTGAGGGAACTGTACCCTCATCCACATGTTAAATAATCAAAGAGATTTTGGGGTGAAAAAGGATTCTAGTGGGGAGGAATGATCAGGTGCTCAGTGTTAAGCTCAAAAATGGAAGTGCTTAGAATCAATCAGAACCTAAACGACCGAAAAATGCTCATTGACAGGAATTTGACACAATTTGTTTCATCAAAAAATGACTCTGTATGAGGAAGATAGAGCCTGATGTTCGTTTTCCTAAACAGCTAAATTTTTTGTAGAAATGACATAATAATGACATGCCAGCCTAGTCAGAAAAAAGAAAGAAAGAATATTATGGGAATATTCCTTCAATTTTCCCAATGACACTATGACAAGTGTCACTTTAGGACTGATTGCTAAGTTGGGTGATTTGCTGCGTTTTTATTGGTGGTTGGGATGAACCAATGGGAAGAAGACACGTGGTGCAGCCAGGGTCCACCACGTGCCCCCTCCCAAAGGCCGAAATGTGGTAAGTCCAATGTCAAAATTGTGTTAAGGTTGGTCTAAAATCATATTATTTATAGTGATGCAAAACTTAATTCGGAGCGTGGTCAGAGGTTGGGGTCGACCCCGTGACCTCCCCCACACCAACAGAATAGTTTATCTAGGAATTTATAGGGTAATTTCCTTAGAACAAAAACCAAAGGTCACTACTCACAAATAGATCACAGATTTGTGCACCAGTCATTGACGTGGTTAAAACCCTCAAAGAGGGAAACATTCCACGACTTGAGCCAATACGGCCACTTTAGGCAATTTATTAATATAAAAAGAAAATTCACATAATCTTCTCTCATAAACGGTTCGAAAAATGACTTTCGGATGAAGAAGTTATACCTTTTTGAAAAAAATGTGTTGTAGATGCCGAATAGTTACGGGAACGCTTGAAATTTGATGACGAAGTTCGACTTTAAAAAAAAAATCCCCCGCCCTCCCCCCTCTTTAACAAAAAGGTTTTTAGAAAAATAAGCTTGAGAAAGAGACTTGAACCCAAGACCTCTATTCTCATAAACTAACTTTACACCAAGTGAGCTAGTAAAAGGATTCTGTAATTGTTTGAAAAGAGGAAGGTTTTTTTTTTCTCTTCGATGTGCGTGTTTTTCCTGCAAAAAAAAACTCGAAATTCGTGAAACAAAAAAAACTCTTACGGAAGAATGTTAGATTTTCGATTAGTCTTACTATCAACTATCTATTTTTTCACTATTTCTGATTTCCCGAGATCGCACAAAGACATGGGGAAAGAGCATACATAGCAAAAAAAATCTCGTCTTCCTGTTTCTGATTTGCTGAGATCGCACACAGCGCATAAAAAAGAGCATACACAGAGAAGAGGGTATAGATCTGGCAATAAATAAAAATATAAACTAAAATAAACAGAGGGAATCGAAATAAACCAAATGATTAATAAATATAACTACAAAACAAATAGTTTATACCTCCAGATCTAAAATGACATAACTCGGGCAATTGGAAAAATTTTCGCGTGAAACGAAAAGGGTTCCTCACTGTAATAGATGCTTCAGACACAACAAAGCAGTTCTCCAGGCCCGAAAAAGTTTAGAAATAGTAGATCTGGGTTGCATGCGGTCAAACCAGCTTCAGATTTGGATCAATAATAGATGTGGCCCTCAAATGGCTCTGATACCATGTAGAGGTTTTCCGTTAAACCAAAACCCGCAAGTGTTGGTAAACTTCCAAAACGGTAATTAGGATCCCCACGGTGGGAATTATGGATTCGATAGAGGTGTGGTGATTACTCCAACACCCCCCCTCAAATGCAGCTTGGGGAATCAACACTCCCCTCAAACATGGCTCAGGGGAATCGAACTTGGGTCCAGGCTCTGATACCATGTAGGAATTTACAGGGTAAGTTCCTTAGATCAAAAACCAAAGGTCACCACTCACAAATAGATCACAAATCAGTGCACCAGTATTTGACGTGGTTAAAACCCTCAAAGAGGGAAACAATCCACGACCTGAGCCATTTTTTTTAATCAGCCTAATTTTTCGAGATCTTTCCATTGGGGCAGTTAGTTTCATCCCTTTCAGCTTCAGTTTAAAAAGAATATATGGAAAGTGCATGCTCGGTTATTCTTAACAACACTAATTATTTCCAATGACTACCCCACATGGTATATTTACTTAGATTTAAAGGGTTGTATACAATAGCCACAGAATAAGAAACTAAACCTATCGATTGAGAAAAAGCCGCTAAATGGGAAAATAAACAAGATCAAGCACAAGGGTTGATAGGAATGTCCATTGCTCAAGATATTTGATTTCATATCCTAGAAATTGACACCCCTGATGCCGCCCTGAAAAAGATAAATATTTTTTTTGGTATTCAAAATGAAATCAGGGCCCACCAGCTTGAAAATGAGTTGCTTACTTTGGACCCCAATAATTTCTCCTATATTGAAGATTTTTTGTCCAAATTCAAGACCCTTAGACTTCTTTTAGAAGGTTGTAAGGTCAAAAAGGAAGATGGTAGCCTTATCTATTCCATCCTTGCTAAGCTTGGCCCTGCATAATCTATATTTGTTTCTACCTTCCACTCCACTAGAGAAGCCATCATTTTTCAAGGAACAACTTACAAGAACCCCTCTTTTTATGCCTTTTGCGATTCTTTCATAAGAGAACAAGAAAAACTCTTACACCTTGGTCGTATTAATATGGGAAAAATCTTCTAAGAAAGCTTTAGCAGCCCAGTACCTACCATATCAAAAGAATCCTAAGAAGCAACATCCTAAAAAGAATGGTCCTGAACCAAACAAGGGTCTTAAGCCATTTCAGCTGGAAACTGAAAGAGAAACTCAACAAAATGATAAGGAAAATAAAAACAAAGGGAAGAGGACAAATATACATTGCAACTTTTGTAATTGTGATGGCCATATAGAGTCCAATTTTTTTAAGAAGATGGAAGCCTTAGAAGCAGCAATGAAGAAGCACGACATCAATTTGGAGAACTCTTCACCTTCATCTTCAAGAATGGAACTTTCTGATTGTGGTTGTCAAGCATCAAGGTCTGGTTATGCATTAAATGTATCTTCTTCTTCTCATTCTCGTGAGTGGCTCATTGATTTTGGAGCCTCTTACCACATGGAAAAAAATAAAGCCATGTTTTCTTCTTTAAATGGTTGTAACACCAAAAATATTTATGTTGGTGATGATATATATCTTAGTGTTGTAGGGTATGGAACCATTCATCTAGATAATGGTCAATTTAATGATGTATTATGTGTTCCTACCTGTTCCTGCCACCTTCTATTTGTTTATCAGATAACTCATTCAGGTGAAGGGAAAACAATAGAATTCTCACCTCATGATGTTGTAATTAAGGACCTCAAAGATCCTAGACATATTTTAGCTACTGGAATTGCTGATGATTCCACAATGTTGTATAAGTTTGGCAACTTTGGGTCATCATGTCTTCCCTCCATTTTTGTTGCTCATAATGATGAAGTGATAAAAATTTGGCATGAGAGATTTGGTTGCTTAAACTATCGTTATCTTCAAACTCTATGTAAGGAAAATATGGTGACATGTCTTCCTATGGTATCAGAGCCTAGACCCAGGTTTGATTCCCTCAAGCCGCGTTTGAGGGGAGTGTTGATTCCCCGAGCTGCATTTGAGGTGGGGTGTTGGAGTAATCACTGCACCTCTATTGAATCCGTAATTCCCACCCCGAGGATCCTAGTTACCGGTTTGGAAGTTTTCCAACACCTGCGGGTTTTGGTGTAATGACAAACCTCTACATTTTACCACTACACCCGCACCATGCTAATTAACAGTGTTAGCACACGGCTTATATTTATGTTACCAATGTACCGACGAGCAGAGGAGGGGGCTAACCCCCTCACAATAGAGCCTATATGTTATAACCGTGGCACAACGCTCCAACTAAACATGCATTTAGTGCTAACACCAATGCTTATTATAATTAAATCACACTTATCCCCTAATTAAACTGCACTTATCTTAGCGAAAGAGTTGGCAGAGTCTACCATTTTTAGCGGAACTTCAAAATTGTTGCTGTTAACTGGATTTCTCTCCAGTTTTGGAGGAGATTTCCTAGGCCAAATTGAAAAAACCATAACTGGAGCAATATTCGACCAAATTGGGCTAAAAAAGAGTTTATCCTAGCAGATTTTGATGTTATGAGCATGTTGGAGTAGGTGTCAGGAGCAGTAGAGGATTGTAAACAACACTTTTTTCCATTTTGAGCTAATACAAAGGCCCAAGCCATGGAAGCTGGGCCAAGGAGATGTAGCCCAGGAGGGGTGAACTCTTTCAGTTTTCAGGCTTCTGCGATTAATATTTTGTTGTGTAGTGCCTTCCGGATCCATCACATCAAGATTTTTTATATTGACGTTTCAAACCATCTACTGAGGTTCATTACCAAGGTAGAAATGTGAGAAAGAATGATCTCAAAAATGAGGAATAAATAGGAGGGAGTAAGGAATGGAAGTAAAAAAACTGATAGGTCTAAATTTTTATTTTCCTTTGTTATTAATAAATTCAATTTTATTTCCAATTTTTTCTAAAATTTTATATTTCTAAAATTATTATAAGGTGTTTATATACTATATATAAAGAATTAGGGTAAAGTGTTTACTCAAATGTATAACTAATTATTAATTTAATTTATAATGTTAATAATTATAAATAAATATACAAATTATAGTATTATTAATTTATAAAATGGATTAATTAGAAAAATATGAGTATATGTAATTAAATTAATTTGTTATATAAAGGTAAGTATTTGATGAAAGCTATTATTAAAAAGAGAAATGCGTTAAATAATAATGATTAAGTGATAATATTATGAAATAATAACTCCTTCATCAAAATACTGTGTTAATGGATCATTTGGTACATTTTATTGCGATTTTTCAGTACTTTGTTTTAATATTAAAATGATCATGAATTTAACATAAAAATTGATAAAATTACCTGTTTAACACTCACAAACACCATAAGGAAACCTATGCGGATGAAGCAAATGATCAACAATTGTTTATAATTCCGAAGATGAAATTAGCACAACAAAACTAACATTCAAATTGAGATCACATGTCATTCAACAAACTGCAAACATATGTCAATTTGTCACTGCAGGTCTTAGTGCAATATCAACATTCCATGGGCTTCTTTATGGTTGTTTCTTAAAGTCCAAATCTTTCGGGACCAAGAACCCTTCAAATTGAGTTTTTTACACTGAGTCGAGTATGTGTCCTTGATTTGTATGATTGATGCTCTTGATAAGGCCAAGGGCTACTAAAATTTGATGCATTGAACCCTTGCGGTTTTCATTCCATACTTTTATACCCTTCTTTCTTTTCAAATGGAGTGCTCGATCACCATTACAAATATCTCCTTTTAAGTTGAGGAGCCCAAAAGACCTTCTAAAATGGATGCCTTAATGAGGGTCAGATTGGTTTCCAGAAATTCGGTTTACTAAAAATCTGTTATAGTTAATAACGTGGTACAGGGTGACAATGTGGTGTTTTGTGGCTGTTATCAGCAGTTGTATCTTCATTTAGCTAGCTTCCAACTATTCCTCCACTAAACTCTTCTTAGAAATGAGTCTTGATTAGAAACAGGTCTTAGAAGCAGAAGCTGAAAGTTTTTTAATTGATCAGTTTCCTAATTTCTAGACGAGTGTTGTCTGTGTCCATCTATCTATATATTTGTGGAATTATGATCTTTTCCTTCGCTATCAAAACTTTAGCTTTGTACGCTATTTCTATCTTTCTCTTGCATGGTTGTGGGATTTACTTGATTGATTTGTCTACGCTCTGAGGATAGAAGCCATAGGAAACTTTAGGAAAGGAGGCACTAGCCATAGAGAGGTTTCAAACTTCTAAAAATCCTTGAAAAAACCCGAAAGTACGAAAATATAAGCAAGTTCATATCTAATACATGAATGTCTGTTGCATATCAAATGTCTAATTCCTTGTAGTTATTCTCTTGCAATATTGTAGTTATATGTTCTTAATTTGATATTCTAATAATTAAAAGACAATTTCTAATAAGCATTTACAAGTGATAAATATACATAGACATTGGTATCGTTATTCATTTAAAATGGATTTAATTTACCTTGGTTTCTCAACTAAAATAATGATAAAATACTCAATATATAATAGCATTATTCAAGAAAAACCTGTATGTCTCCAAGAGCTAATGAAGGGAATGGATGTAACACTGTGCACACACTTTGTTTGTATGTCTCGAACAACTGATGAATAGAATGAATTTAACATTGTGTGAACACTTTGATTGTATGTGAACACTCTAATTGTATGTCTCAACAGTTGACGAGTAGAATAAATATTTCAAATGAAAAATAATAAGGGTTGATGTTTTATAGTTTTATGATCTAGAATTTAATTGGTAGGGAAGATTGGCATGGATTGTCATCTCCCGAATTCAAATGTGTGTTTTGGATTGATTTGTACATGATCCTATGACTGATAGGCTTTCATGGTTGATCCTTGTGCTTTTTTGCGTTAAATTCCTGAATTGAAAGGGTTGTTGTGGTTAATACTTGAATTGAAAGGGTTAGTGTCATTTATTGCATCCTTTGAACTAATTCCTAAATTGAATGGTGTCATTTATTGCCTTTAATAGGTTGAATGGTTAAACACACATGCATATATGGATGACACACATTTCACCTATTATTGTGCACGTATTACAGAGCAATGGGACGTGTTGCTCCAATGGAAAATAAGTGGGTGACTCTTTGATGGGATAAGTGTACTCTTGGATAGAAAACAATGTAATGTTTTGTAGTGCATTTTGACTCAATTGGTAATTCAAAGCTGAAGGTAGTTGAAACAATATGTCTTGTCAACTTGTGATTGTAAGACTTGGTGTTTGACAATTGTTGGTCCAATCAATATCTACCTATTTTAGACATATTTATATAACTTATATAACTTAATATAAAGTATTATGTGCATTTTTCAAGAGTTTATGATTTTTTTTTTATGGATGTGTAAGACTAGTACTATAACTAGTACTCATCCTTGCATAACAATAAAAACCTCTCCCTTATAATATAATTATATTTATAATATTAATATTTCAATAAATAACAAATAATTAAAATTTCATAAAATTTATTAATTTTCCTTGTATTATGTAAAGTTATAAATAAATTAAATGTAAATATATGATAGGATTGTTTTAAAATTATTATATAATATTAACTCTATTTACTAACTAATGCAATTGTGCAAGCTTTATTTTCTTAAGATATTTTTGTCAATTTTAGTGCAAGCTTTATTTCTTAAGATATTTTTGTTATTTTTCTTCAAATTAATTATATATATATATATATATATATATATATATATATAATTTAATAAAAAAATTTATTAAAATTACAAAATCTAAATCTTTCAATTTTTTTTAAATAATAAATTTATTTATGTAATTAATAACACATTTTGAATAATCAAATATTATATCTAAAAAGTTATGTTTAAAAAATTATGTTTAAGTGTGATTTTTTTGGAGTTTTTTTTGGTTAAAAATAAATTATATTGTAAAACTTCATAGTCATTATATATAGTTAACCAATCAAATTTATAATTTCCATAAATCTCAACCAAATTATAAACCAATAAAATGAAAAATAAATAGAAAAACTTAAAAAGAAAAAACCACACACTTAAACTATACATCTAACAACCATTTAAAAAAAATAAAAAACATGTTCATTGAAAAATCCACCGGAGGTTTCTCGACAACTAAACACCAATCCACGGAAGATTTATTTAATGCTTAACACGATGTACGCAGTTCGATTTAAGTCAGCACGCTGGGCCTGGGCCTGGGCGCACATGGAGAGAACTTAATGATCCTCGTCATGCAATGACAGAACAGCAGTCGGCGTCTGACTGTAGGCACGTGCGTTTGAAACAACAAGAAGTTCCGGGAATGGCGAACTTTAAGCATTTAATGCTGCGGAGCGGTATGTTGCCATCGGTGATTCCTGAATTGTCTTTTTCCCCTTTCAACGTCTTCTTCTTCCAACTGTGCGCACGAGTATGCAGAGCAGATCGTTTGAGGCGCTGATCAACGAGAAGAGGAGCAGCAATCATGGGTGCCCGACCGTTGTAAACCCTAAGCGGCAAAGAAAGCGACAGGTTAACGAGGTGACAAGGCAAAATCCATCTCCATTTTGTAGTCCATGGAACTGGTTGCAGAAAAACAACATAGACGCGCAGAGAGCTGTTACGGTTAGTGTTCTTTCCATCGGTGAACTTATCGAAATATTGTTACTCTTGTTAAATGGAAAATGATTTACCATTTCCATCTTCATCATATGATCAAACCCTTTTTTTTTTTATCTTCATTCAGGTAGTTGAATCAGTTTACCTGTTTTTACAAAATTTAGGATCTTCTTTCACAAATTTATTCACCTCCATTGCCATAGTGATATAAGCTTACTGGTAAGAGGAATTGATTTTCCTTTTTATTAAATTGCAACATTCTAATCATATTCCGTGCATGAAATGGAGTTGTTATGGTCTACAAGTCATTGTTAGAAAACTCCGGCGTTAACCAGTACTCCTTAGTCAAAGTTGCTTAGCCAGTCTGACGACCCTATTTAATTTGGTCCCAAGTTTGACTCTATGTTGCTAACTTGTCAGTTATTTGTTGCTGGTGAATCAAACGGACTTGTTTACAATTTCGCCTGGACAGCGATTTTCTCGTCTAGACAGGTGATTTTTTAGGTTGGAAAGTTCTGGAATTAGGAGTGATTGAATGATTTTGTTAATGGCGGAAATGAATTCTGCACTCTCAATAACTCCTAGAACCCTTAGAGCACTTAAAATTCAGAAACCCTAACTGGATTTTCAAAATTTCCTTTTCCTCAAAATCGTGGTTGAAAAACTAAATTTTTCCGGGTTCGCTAAGTTAGGTTGACTCACACGGAGAATGCCTAAGCACTTTTCGCTCAATACCATTCATTACATGGAGAATGCTTAAGCACTCAATACCATTTATTTGATTAAAATTTAGTACATATAAAATTATACATGGAATGGTTTGACCATTCTTTAAATAATAAGATCTAGGATTTAAATAGAGAATCTCATCCTAAATAGAGAATCTCAATCCTAAGGTAGAATAACAAACAATTAAATATATTAATTAATTCAAAAAAGACAACTAAATATATTAATTCAAAAAAGACTAGATTTCTTCATTAATCCAGGAAAGTCATGTTTTTCTTTTCTTGACTTAACATAGGCCACTTGATGTGGTTTGTCTTGACCATTGGTAATAGATAATTCTCCACGGAGTGCAAGCTTACTTGAAGCAATACTTCTAGTATCAATCATGGTTTGTCTTGACCATTGGTGATAGATAATGCTCCAGGGAGTGCAAGCTTACTTGAAGCAATACTTCCAGTATCAATCATCTGAGCATGAGAATCTTTCCACCCACACAAGGTTTTATCTAATTTCATGTACTCCAGGTGAGTCATCCCATTAAGATCTATTCTCCTTATTATTAAGGATGTACATAATATGATCTATTTTGTCCTCCATAGATTACTTTGGAACTTTGAGATGATGACTGCCTTAGATAAGAATGGTTAGTTTCCTTGAACATACTCTGGTTTCCTTTATGTCTTTATTGTGCTCTCAGTATTATGTTGTATTCATCATCATCAGGGTCTTTAACAACAAATTCCCAACTCAATTTTTTACTCTCATCGAGGAACAATTGGTGGCTCTTCAATCGTAGAATTTTGAGGAGTAGACTTTAGCTTATGATCATCAACAACTTCACATTGTTTATTAGAGATTTATTCCAACTCAAAAATACTACACAAGAAAAAAAATGTTTTCAAATGGGCTCATAAAAAATTCATCATCAAATGCATCAATGTTCAATAGTGGAATTTTGAGGAGTAGAATTTAGCTTATGATCATCAATAACTTGACATTGTTTATTACAAATTTCTTCCAACTCAAAAATACTATCCAAGCAAAAAATGTTTTCAAATGGACTCATGAAAAATGCTATCATCAAATGGATCAATTTCAAAGAAGTCTAAAACTAAAGACATATTATGAACCCCCCCACTTAATCTCACCTCCAAATTTTGAGCGAGGAAAAAGTTTGTGTAACAGGTATCAACGCATCAACCAAAATCTAAATGACAACATGCATAGCTTACAAAGCCATATTCTCAAACATATGAATAGAATAGGTTCGCCAACAACATAATCACCTCCACCAATGATTGTGGCTACCAAACACTGTGGTTCCTCCCCAAAATGATACCTCACAACTCAGCATGTCTCTCCTATAACAGATTCAAGAGGGTGGTAGTTGCACCTCACGGTTGTGAGCTTTGGCATATGCTCCTACCACTACTGCAAGATCCAACTCTCTTCTCATTGGTTTGGTGTTGTAACTCGAATTGCACAATTAGCTAATAGGGAGCCCAATTTTGCGCTCAAGGAAGCTCCAACCCGACACTTGCTCACTCTGAACGTGTCAGACTCGTCCCACCAGCTGCACAGAAGGATTTTAACTTCTGCACTACATGCTCTTGAGAAAGGCTCTTTGCAGACTCGGGTTTTCATAGATCCGACTCTTCAAACATAAGAGATCTGGATGGTGCTACAACTCATATCTCCTTGGTTGCATGTTGGCTTGAGGGGTCCTGACCCAGGTTCGGAGGTTAAGGTTTGCCAACAAACACCTATACTACTGGCCCTTTCGGTAATGACCTACTTGTGCAGGCCAAGGTCTCACCCGAAGCAGTATGGGAGGGTGCTGGAACTAGGTTTCCACACCCTAGGAGAGAGTAGGTAATTTGAGGCAGATCTGTATTATAAATTACTAGGTTCACACATTATGAGTCTATTCGAAACTCTTTTAACAGTGTAAGCATCATATAACCATAACAAAGCTATTATCATCAATAGATCTAATCAATGCATTCACATCCACGTGCGCATTACCAAATACCATTACAAAGTATGCTAATCGCAGCTACTTTTAGATCACAGATATAAATGCACCAAATACAGATACATTCGCGGCTTAAATAAACATCAAAAATGTTCTTCAGCAGTAAACATAATCAATTCAGATGACACGCAGATAATTCAACTATACTTCGCATTCATTAACATCAAGATCCACTTACGACCAAAGCACAGCCTGCGCACACAGCCTAGCGGGGTTCGCACATGACATGACTGAGGATCTCCGTGCACACAGCCAGCAGGAGTCCTTACCCAAATAACCCAAACAAATATTAATAATTCGCACGGAGCATCAATTCTAATTCATGCCTACCTTTAGACTCAAACTATTCATCTATTTATATCGACATAGCCCTTGCTATCCTATGGTCCACAAATCGTGGTTTGTGGACTCTCGGTCTACCCTTTGACCCCTTTTACAAATCATTGGGGCTTTGACCCACCCCAAAGCCTTGTTGCTAGGCTAATTGGTACCAAAATATTTTAAAATGCATCTTAAAATATACATCAAAACGCAGCCAGGGGACCTTGTTCCAACCATAGTTTTAAAACCAGCCCGATTCGAATTGGACCAGGCCTGGTTGACCGAGCCGAAAGGCCTACTGGTCTGACCAGGTAGATGAAACGGCTAGTCGGCCGGTTTGTTACCAAGCCGGCCTGTTTTTTGACCGACTCGGCCGGCTCGGTAACAAACCGGCTGACCAGGCCTGGTCCGAGTTAACTCAGCCTAGTCAATCCAGCCGGCCGGTGGGCTCAAAAAATTAAAAAAAAGGGACTTAAAACTCAAATTAATTATGTTGTTAGGTTTTTTTTAGGTTTTCTAACCCCTCCCCATCCTATTTAACTAACCCAACCCCTCTCAATACCTCACATCTTTCTCATTCAATTTGCTTGAGCATTTGTGAGGGTTTTCTGAAGAGTTGTGGAGTTGGTTTTTGGAGCAGCTTCATGGTAATGTTAAATTCTTAAAGTAAAAGGATGAAAATGAAGATTAAGGATCATCCTTTTACTTAAATTTTTAACATTACCATGAAATGACTCAGGATGTTTGAGAGTGGTTCCAACCTCATTGGATTTCATATGGAGAAAGTAGAATTTTAGATCTCATTCAAAATCCAGCAAACTTATCAGTTTTTCAGGATTTCGAGATTGGGTTATTGCAATGTTTCCGTTGAATTTTGTCATGTATTAGGGTATGGAACTCGTATTTAATCAAGAGCACCAATCCCTCTATGTACCTTGATGACATGATGTTAGTGACATTGGTTATGTTTTTTGTTTTGATCTCTATATCATCATCCTGTATTGGATAGTGCACTAGGTGCAATTTTGATATAATGGATATATTCATGAGCCTACTTTGATCATATGTTGTCTTTTGTGACTTATCTATATTGTAATGCTTTGTGTTTGGAAACATGAATAAAAATATTTAAATTTATGTTTTTGTACAAAAAATAAATATTTAATGTATTTTTTACAAAAACCGAGTCATTGAAACCGAGTCGACCGAGTCATTACCGATTCGGAGTCCGAGTCCGAGTCGACCCTCGGCCTGGTAGCTGACCGATTCCGTTTTTTAAAACTATGGTTCCAACAGGCTCCCAACACAATCTTGTGACTCGTCCTGAGTCATAGCTTGGGTGGAATTTTCATTCGTTCTATGAGCTGCTCCATGGCAGTAGTAAGCATAGGTAGCACGTGAATGCTCTACGCGGCAGCCGTCTACGCGATCTCCACCAGTTATGAGATGGTGGTCCTTCTGAAGTAGTAGTGACCCTGTCAAGAGCCTGGTTCAACTATTGGACCGCCCTATCTATGTCCTGTGAGAGCTTAAGGGCGTCCTCCGACCAAGGTGTCAAATGGTCGCTGAGGATTTTCTTTTTTCTTTGGAGTGCAACAATGTTACTACGCAGCACATGGTTGGTTTGAAGTCATGCAAAGCATTGAGCTAGAACAAGTGTAGACATCGTAGCTTCCAACTTTTCGAAGTCCTACTCCTTTTGGCTCAATTCCTGATCGATCTCTCGGAGGAGAGGATCGTGCTGCACCTTAGACCAAATTTCCATATAATTTTCAAGCAGAGCGACACCCTGACTGATTTGCGCAGAGATAGTAGTAGTGGCCTCTGTAATGAGTGCAACGCACTGGGCACATTCCTCCGAGGGGGTTCCAGGCTAGAGCTTGGCCTTCAACGATGCAATCTGAAGTTCGAACTCAATACTGATAGTTGACACCTGAGCCGGATGCCTTCAAAGAAGCTATCAGACCTTCAATCTTGGCCTGGGGTTCAGCAGACACGGGAATTACCCCAACATATCTTCGCATATTCGGTCGATCAACTGTTCCAAAGTAGCTTGTTGTGCAATAAGGGCAACATCCATAGCCTAGGTTTGGGAAGCTTCGGCAACGTGGGTCCCAATGGTTTGTTCAGCCTTGCTGAGGTGTTGTTGTGTGCGGAGCTCTCGGTGTTGTACTTCACTGGTGAGGGCAGTAAGTAGCTCATGCAGCTTCTCATTGGGTAGTCAACTAACATCAAGGGTGACTGGGCCTCCCTGGACTTGGTGGCAGAGGTCGGCAAGTTCCATTGTAAGGGCAACACCTGGGAGCTGATAAGGTCGACTATCCGCAGTGGATGGTAAGGTCGTAACGGGGCCCTACTGGCCCAGCTGCCCTACTTGACCCGTGCTTGCTTGACTCTGCCTCGCTTGCTCGACGCTCGCTTTATTCTACCTCTCTTGATCAACTCTTACTTGAAGGTTGTCCACTTTGAGTCGAAGGTCTCGCAGTTCTGTTTGTAAAACCGCCAACGCAACCTTGTTCCATTCTTCCCAAGTAAGCCATTGATCGACAGCCATGATAGTGACAACATCAACAATCTTGTCTAGATCATCCTCCGTCAGGGTACCTTCTGCGTCGGTGCTAGGTTTAGTGGATTTTCGGTTCTTGCGAGGTCCTTGGGACGATTCGCAGGTCCGTTTGAGATTCTCTAGGACCGATGTACCAGCATTTTCTTCATCGTTTAGGGTTTGGTCCGGCAGAGAGTCCGATTCAGGCAGCATGGTAGGACTATTGGGAGTCGCTTGTGGCGTGATGATAGGAATCGCTGGCGTTTTTGCTGAGCTGAGTGGAATGGTGGGCTTGGGTACTACAGGGGGGCCTGATGTACTTGTTGCATTTAGGGCAGTGGGTGGGACGACGACCTTCCACTCGGCCGGCCAAGCATAGATAACTCATTTAATTTCATCCTTGGTAGTCATGTAGGGCAGATTATACCAAGTTCGTGCCTTATGAGCCCGAATTTGCACATCGTGCATTGTAACCTGGAAGGCAACAATGTGTTTGTACTTGTCGTAGACTATTGGGGATAGGCACAGTTAGGAATCAATGGCTGCGGAGATACTTCCCTCATAGAGTAGCCAGAAGGTCTTATTTTCCTCAACACGCTGGGGGTCCTTGGAGTCCCAAAGGTTGGAAAACCGCGCTCCTTCACAGATGCTGTGCTCCAAGGGGGGAAAGACCACGTCTTCCGAGAGTTCCCAGGCAACTAACATAATCAACAGGATCAACCACGAATAGTAGAATGTTTTTCCACGCTCTTGAGCCTCAAGCGCATTGTCGAGGAATTCTTCTACCAGGTACTGGGACCAGTTAAAACAGACGCCCTTCTCACACCGGCCCACAACCTGAATGACATGAGCAGGGGTGGTTGCTGCCTGACATTTCTGCATCATCTTGCAGGCGAGGATCTAAGTACCCAGACGGGTGCCAGGGTCCGTAATTGTATCAATCAGGAAGCCCCGCCTATTACGCCTGACCCCGTACTCAGCCCGGACGGTTTTACCGAGGTGATGTTCGAATTTCTTTCCTGTGCCATCCTGCAGACTAGGCCCATGCATAGTGAGGCTAGTAATGCGGTGAATGAGAGCAACATCTATCGGTATGCGGTCTTAGAGCCATAAACAATCATCGTGAACCAACGCCATCAATTGGTGAACGACCAAGCTAGTGATGTTGTAGTGGCCGAAGTGAGGAAGGCACAGTAAATTCAGGATTCTGGCACCAGCTAGTCCCTTAGCCCAAACCATTGGCTCTACCTTGGGTACACCATCCTCGATGACCTGTTCTAGGTATAGTTATGGAGCTAGTGAAGGAAAAGCGTCCAAGTTACCCAAGTCATGATCATCAAATGTGATGTTGGGGAGGTAGCCAACCATTTCCCCAGCTGAGGCATGCCCTCAAGGACCAACGACGTCCCAAGACAGGAATGAATAATTTCCACATTGGGCATACACGACACTGATCTGCACGACCGAACATACGGCTGTAACCAAGTCAGTGGGGTCACCTATGTACGTTCCGCTATGAGTGCCATAGGGTTTGGAGGGGCAACCGACGTACTTTCTTAGGGGACTGCCGAGTCCGGGGGGAAGTGGGAGGCTTTCCCCCCACCCACCATACCTACTTAACCTTCCCTTTACCTTTCCACGTGGCTGAGGTGGAAGCGACTTCTTCTGCTATAGGGGTTACTTCGCGGACTTCATCAAATTCCCCTTCTTCAGAGGTCGTCTCAGGCGGGGGGCCAACGGGGTTAGCACCAGGCATCCTATCTTGGAAGACAAATTAAGCAGAGCTACCATCGGATGGTTTTGTTTCAGAAGTCATGCGTACATCTAGAAGATGAGAGATATCAAAGCATTCAAAGGCTGATAATCTAGACCAAGGCCTGCCCCCCGTGGTCTGAGCAGTCGTCGTTTTATTGCCATCTTGAGGGGAAGCTAGCTCATAGAGCCTTAATTTCCCTCCATAATTCTGCAAATAGTAAACAGTCCTCGTAAGTCGCCATATTAATTTCCTGTAACGCACTCCCCCAAATGGGAGGCACGGTTTCCCAAGTGCCTACCTCGTTTAAACGACTAGTTTTTCCTGCTGCGCATCTTCCCAGCGCAGAGAGCACCCCCCTTGTGCATATCTTCTGCTCACCCTATCCCACACACCGACCCTGCGCAGACCATTCGTGTCATAGCTACTCTGGCCATATAGTCATTTGATGCGGTACGGCTTCAGCCGGCTGCCATTGACATATCCTGGTACCACATCACCGCGCAGTGTGGCTAACCGGACAACTCCTCCATCAGTGATTTTATTTACCATGTAGGGTCCTATCTAGTGCTGATGAAACTTCCTTGGGTGCTACACAAACTGGCTATCGTAGAGCATGACCAATTCTCCCTCTGAAAATATTTTTTACCGAATATGCCTTTCATGCCATGATTTTTCCTGGGCCTTATGAACTTGCTGATGGAAGTTAGCAATGAACTGATCTTCTTCCAAGGCGACTAGCTAAGCTAAGCATTCTTCCATGATATCAAGCTCTTCCATGTTCGTAAAGGCTACGATGCGCAAGCTAGGAACAATATACTCCATGGGCATAATGACCTCCTTTCCATAAACCATCCGAAACGGTGTTTTCCCAGTCAACTTCTTGCATGTGGTTCGATAGGCCCAGAGAACCGACGCTATGCACACGTCCCTGTCACTTCAATCAACACTACAAACCTTGGTCAGTGTCTGTTCCAAGATTTTGTTGAAAGATTCTACTGCTCCATTTTCCTGCGGGTGATAAGGGGTACTTTTTGCGTGGTGAATCCAAAATTATTAAGTGAAAGCCTGTATTGTTTCATTACCAAAATGTGTACCTATATCGCTCATCAAGATCTTCAGACAACCAAACCTAGTTAGAATATGTTCAAAGATAAAGTGCGCAGCAGTATTTGCAGTGCAATAATTGACAGCCCGTGCTTTGGCCCATCTAGTTACATAAACAGTTGCGGTAATGATGTAGCGGGCACTTGTCTTCTTTCCTAGGGGGTTGATGGGCCCAACGAAGTCGATGGCCCATTTGTTGAACGCTTGCAGGGCCATTTGCAGTTGCAAGGGCATTTCATCTCTGCACGATGGCCTTCCTGTCCTTTGGCATTTATCACAGGCTTTGCAATAGTCGTGAGAGTCGCTATGCAGTGTGGCCACCATAGCCCAACTCTCAATATCTTCTGCGTCATTTCTTTTCCTACGTAGTGACCTCTTGCCACGCCCCCGTGGGCTTCTGCTAAGATGGCATGCCTTTCATGCTCCAAAAAATATCTTCACAGCACCTCGTCAGCTCCCAGCTTATACAGATGGCCTGCGATGATGGTAAAATCCACTGCGTGGGTTAGCAACTCTTTCTTCTGTTGTACTGAATACTCTGCATGTTCCGTCCCTGTAGTTAAGAAGTGAATGATGTTGGCGAAGTGCGCTTCAACTACCTTAATAGCAAACAGCTGCGCATCAAGCAATCCTTCTTCTAGGTTGGTCAGTTCTTCGTCACTTTCGATTCGGGATAAGTGGTCCGGCCCAGCATTCAAATTCCCTGGCTTTATGATGATCTCAAAGTCATATTCTTGAAACAACAGTAGCCATCGGCATATTCCCCCCCCCAACGCAGGCTTATTCACTAGGTACTTCAAAGCCGAGTGATCTGTAAACATCTTGAAGTGCCCTCCTAACAGATAGTGTCGGTATTTTTGCAGGGCGTATACCATGGCCAACCCCTCACGCTCAGTGGTGGAGTAGTTGCGGTCTGCACCAGAGAGTTTTCTACTAGAAAATGCAACTTCATGGTTAATGTCTCTGTCTCCATGCTACTACGGACAAATCCTAGGGCGATCCCTGAGGCATCTACATGAACATGGAAAGCCTTCGCCCAGTCAGGAAATATGAGGATACGCATAGAGACCATCTTCTCCTTGACTAGTTCAAAGCTCTTCTAACACTCCTTGTCCCAAAATATGAAACTTCCTTCTTTAGCAACTTTTCCATCGGAGCTGATATCAACGTGTACCCTTGAATGAACTTCCTGTAGTAGCCTGTATGTTCGAGGATAGAGCGTAGTTGTTTCTCAGTCCTAGGTACTGCCAAGTTGAGGATAACTACAACTTTGGCAGGGTCAACCATCAATCCTTTCCAATAGACTATGTGGCCTAGCAAGATACCAAAAGGTACGCAAAATATGCACTTCTTGATATTTAGGGAAATCTGGTGCTTTCTACAAGCATCCAACATCATGCGCAAGTTTGAGACGTGCTTCTTTACCAACCCGAATACGGTCCAGTCATCAAAATATACTTCCAAAAACTTGTGGATGAACTCCTTGAATACTGTGACCACCACCCGTGAAAAGATGGTTGGGGCGTTCTTGAGCCCGAACGACATGACAGTGTACTAGAAAGATCCCCATTCAGTGGTGAACGTGGTTTTGCTGTGATATTCGGGTGCGATCTTGATCTGATGGTAGCCCGAGAATCCGTCCATAAATGAGTACGCTTCCTGCCCCCCACGTTATCGAGGATTTCATCGGAGAATGGCGTAGGAAAGGGATCATGTACACAGGCATCGTTCAATTTGCGCAGGTCAACACAGATCCATATCTCTCCCTTAGTCTTTTTCTCCTGAACCACCACAAGACTTACCCAATCTGACTGTTCGATTGGTTCGATGATACCTGTAGCTATCATTTTGTCCAGTTCTTCCCTGACTTTATTCTTATACTTGGGGTTCAACCGATAAGGGCGCTGCTTCACAGGGCGCGCATCTGGTTTTAAAGTGATGTGCATGACCCCTAGGTCCCTTGTAATCCCTTTGAGTTCCGAGAATTTCATCAGAAATAGGCCCTGGTATTCGATGAGGAGTTCCGCGACTCTTCCAACAGTATCATCATCCCAGTAGTCCCCTATTTTAGCTAGCTTGGGTTGCTCCTCCGTCCCAATGTTGAATTCTCGCAGCTTCAGAGGCTTAGTGACATCGACGATTTGCAGTGGGGGTCCAGCAACTGCGCGCTCTCCCTCTGACTCCGGGATAGAGATATTTCGCGGGTCTTCATCACATTCCTCCATTGACAAATTGTGATAATTGACAATATCCTTCATTTGCATCTCCCACATTGGTGCCCCATGTGCTGCACAAGGGTGTGATTCATTAAATACTAAGGCATTGATATCCTGCAGAGCTTCGCTGAGTGCCTCTGTTCCGCCTATCAAACCGAATGTCCCTACAAACTCATCCTTCAGGGTGTCCCAGTGGCAGGTGCGTTGGTGTAGTTCTGCATCTAAATACCATGCGGTGGGGATTGGCCCCAAGGCATGAATGAATAGGTGGACCCATTCGTTCGTAGTTCTTCCGCATCATTCCTCCATCCATGTGGACAAGTGCTCAAACGTGCTCCCTGGGCCAAGGAATGTCTTTACGTGCTGGTGAAGGTTCAAACCATAGGACCATCATCTCACGACACTCTTCCCAATCTTGGAACATTCCTTTATGCTTGTCTCACCACCTTGCAGGGGTTACATGCATGGCTAGATTAAGAGCCCACATCCTTCGTCCCCTTGGGACTTCAGCTTCAAATGTTCGCAAAAACTCCCTAATACTACCAGAACCATCAAAGTAGGGTAGTTCTCTTACCTCTGAGGAGATACACCAGAAGTTCCTTGTGATTCTAAGACATTGCAGCACAAATACATCATGTAACCGATTCTACCAACTTTCTATCTCCCCATCGGAGTCAGAGAAGCATTCATTGTCCCTTCCCAGAAAATCACACCATCAGTCGTAGGATTGATCCAATCCTTGTACCGAGCAATTAATTTATAGATGTGATCCACATCCTCTTCTTCACGTACTCGTTCTGTACACCGCTCTCCTTTTGCAGGGTCTAGCGGGACTATCACCCTCGTACCCTCATTCTCAAAGACCATGTTTATTTTCTTTAGGTTGATAATGCCTCCCATATCTATAGCCCAATCTATTCCTAGCAGCGCGGGATAAGGGTCTACATCTTCCACAATCTGAATTACTTCAAATTTGGCACGTACTTTAACTCCCGCGATATGTACCATAATCTTTGACAGCCTCCCCAATTGTATGATCTTTTGTTGGTTAGCCATGCACAACTGTATAATAGACCATTCCAGCTTAGGCTGTCCCATCCATTGCCAAGTTTTCTTGGGCAGTATGTTCACAACTAACCCCAAGTCCAAGATAACCTGATCCATTTCATAGTCGCCAATCTGCGCTGTTAGCCGCATTTCCCGACCAGTACGTTTCTTACGCTTGTAAATTTTGTGCACATCCTTAACTTCCGTGAGAGGGTTATTTATTTCTGTGTAGTTGTCTATTAGTGCTTGAATATTTTCTACTGCCTTCTGGTTTTGTAGCAACTTCATACATGTTTGTAGAAATGGTTTAACTTCATCATCTGTTCTTAGGTTTGTTGGAGCCTTGGAAGCAGGTGCCTCATCCTTAGTAAAGTCGTTGCGAGCTGCGACGAAGGTTTCCTTCTCCTCCTGTAGGTCTAAGCTTTCCTTCTTGACAGCTACTTTCCAGATAAGGGATTCAGCCGCAGCTTTCTCCTCAACTCCCCCAGTAGCCATGTCACTATGTGTTATGACATTAATACTTGGTCCTTCATCACGCGGTTCCGCCTTAACCCTATGCACATTCTGCATAGGTGTCTGTTGTTTTTTTTGCATTTTTGCTATCAGGATTGGACAGTCTTCAATCACATGGTCCAATTGTCGACAATATCGACAAGATTATCTCGCATGGTTCAGAGAGTCCTTCGCAAAGTGCCTTATTTCTCCACAGTTTCAACATATCAATTGTCCTCTTCCCCGACTTGTGCCTCCACCCCTTCCCCCTCCCCTGCCCCTTGTTGGGAAGCCTCCTCTGCTTGAGTGAGGTAGTGGTGAAGAAGGTTCAGTCTATACCCTGTAAAAGTTTCCTCGATCTATCGTCAAGTCATAGGTCTGACAATTATGATCGTCATGTCCCACAGAGAAGCAGAATCAACACCATTGCTGCTTCAATTCTGGAACATAAGCACCAAGACGGGGACAGTGGTTAGTGTCGTGTAGCCCGGAAACACAAAAATTAGCGCACCATAACGTTGGACCACTTGGCCCCGCATCATCCTTAAGGCGCAATGGGCTGGGTCCCCCAGCTTTCATGTAATCTATCAGTGGAGGACACTGATCCTTGGTATGGCCGGACACCCTGCATCTTATGCACCATATGTTTGGGCTAGCCTCTTTCCCCTGTTCTTTTCGCAGATTTTGTATTTCAAGGTGCATTGCCTCCAGCTGTGCCTGGATCTACTACACCCCAAACTGGGTATCGTCTCTTGGCGCAACCTCTAGTTTCAAAGCAATCTCCAAGGCTTTCTCTTGCGTTGCAATCGCCTGCTGACCTATAGGTCCACGCAGGTGAGGAAACAACATAGCGATAAACCATTCCTTGTGCTTCCTATCATCATATTGAAATTCCCCATCTCTAATAACCTTCTTTAACTGCTGACCAACTTCCCATACCGATTCAGTGAGTCCTTATTTAAAGTCTTTCAAGTCAACCACTATTTGAGAGTAGGACTTAGGCTTCCGAAATTGTTGTTTTAAAGCTGTCTTATTCTCTTGAATAGACGGATCCGTGTGTTGTCCTATGTACCCCATATACCAGTCCAAGGCCCTTCCTTCAAAGGCGAGTGATAACTACGCTCTCTTTACAACGTCGGT
Source organism: Pinus albicaulis (assembly GCA_034641835.2). Lineage (NCBI taxonomy): Eukaryota > Viridiplantae > Streptophyta > Pinopsida > Pinales > Pinaceae > Pinus > Pinus albicaulis. The sequence continues at coordinate 143,052,818 of CM076579.1, read as the reverse complement.
AGCTACATTCTACACAGTCCATATTGATTCTACTACAAACCAAAATTGGTCCATATCTTCATCCCCTACACCCTTGAAGGTGGGTAGCTTCAAGTGTGTGGCCATATCTTCTTCTGGTGGTGGTAGAGGTGTGGTTGAGCTCTTACCCTTATGTTGACTTGAAGGTGGTGTAGCTGGAGGACTATCTCCTATGTGCGCAACCGACTCTCTCAGCGGACTGTAGATGGATTTATCCCCTTCTCTATTGGTTCGGTAATAATTACCACTTCGAGTTGTACTCTCGCTCTGATCAAAGTTCATTCATTCGGTGTGACTGTACGAAACACCCTTTTCGCATAGTAATATTTTGATTAACAATGGCAATGTTTTCAAGAACTTACCCCAGAAACGTTTGAAGACAACACTTTGCTTCAGAATAGGATACGAACTGATCGATTGCGAATTCTATCATAAATCCTCCGAGCACGCTATCCAACAAGTGCTATACCATACGAGTGATTGTATTGTCAGTCCTCTCCCATTTTTGAATCAACTCTAGCATTCACTGTGTAACCTGATTGTCCTTCCAACACGTCTGGAACTCTACGAGCCTTGCCAACCACTCTCGAAGCTCGTGCGCAAAGGTTACAAAGAAATTTTCATAGACTTCGGTGAAGATGTACATGTTCTTCCACTTCTTAGCTGTCAGCTTCGTGCTACGATTCTCCTTTACAGAAAATTCTTGAATCTACCTTTCAAACCAGTCTTCAATTTCCACCCTCTCAGGTCTCCAATGACCTCGTGGCATTACCTGATCTCTCTCTCAAAATTCTCCCGATCCCAGCAACGGAACCATTTGTTGGCTTGAGGGGTCTTGACCCAGGTTTGGAGGTTAAGGTTTGCCAAAAAACTCCTATAATACTGGGCCTTTCGGCAATGACTTACTTGCGCAGGTGAAGGTCTCACCCGAAGTAGTATGGGAGGGTGTTGGAACTATGTTTCCGCACCCTAGGAGAGAGTAGGAAATTTGAGGCAAATCTGTATTATAAATTACTAGGTTCGCACAGAATGAGTCTATTCACAGCTCTTTTAACAGTGTAAGAAACATATAACCATAACAAATATATTATCATCAACATATCTAATCAATGCATTCGCATACACGTGCGCATTACCAAATACCATTACAGAGTATGCTAATCGCAGCTACTTTCAGATCACAGATATAAATGCGCCAATCACAGATACATTTGCAACTTAAATAAACATCACAGATGCGCTTCAGCAGTAAACATAATCAATTCATATGACACACAGATAATTCAACTATACTTCGCATTCATTAACATCAAAATCCACTTACGACCAAAAAACAGCCAGCGCACACAGCCTAGCGAGGTCCGCACATAGCAGGATTGAGGATCCCCGTGCACAAAGCCAGCAGGAGTCCTTACCCAATCAACCCAAATAGATCTTAACAATTCGCACGAAGCATCAATTCTAATTCATGCCTACCTTTAGACTCGAACTATTCATTTATTTATATTGACATAGCCCTTGCTATCCTATGGTTCGCAAACCGTGGTTTGTGGACTCTCGGTATACCCTTTGACCCCTTTTACAAATCATTGGGGCTTTGACCAACCCAAAAGTTCCGTCGCTAGGCTAATTGGTACCAAAATATATTAAAACGCAACTTAAAATATACATTAAAACGCAACTAGGGGACCTTGTTCCAACACTGCACCTCGGCCCAAACTTCCTTTGCTGCAACTCACCTTCAACTACAAAATTGATAGTTCTCCTCAAAATTCACGCTGCTTCACAACACAACTCCTCAAACACCATCGAATCTTCTCTACAATACACAACTCTTTTCCAGGTGCGCAGGTTTGTGAGCAGCCACAGGCTCTTTTTTTCCTTGGAGATTATTTACTTGGAGAATGCCTAAACACTCAAGTTTAATCAAAATCTAGTATATATAAAATCATACATTAGTTGAGTGGTTTGGTTTGATATAATAATATTTATCTAAAATCTAAATAAAAGATCTCAGTCCTAAATACAACAATAAACAACCAAATACATTAATCCAGAAAAGACTATATTTTTTCATTAATCCGTGTTGGTATGGTATACAAGTCATTGTTAGAAAACTCCAGCGTTACCCAGTACTCCGGAGTCAACTTGATTAGCCTGTATGACGAGCCTATTTAATTTGGTCCCAAGTTTGAATCTATGTTTATAGGTGAACAATGATCCAATGACCCATAACTAACATGTCAGTTATTTGTCGTTGGTGAATCAAACAGACTTGTTTACAATGTTCCCTGGATAGCTATTTTCTTGTTAAAACATGTGATTTTTTGTTGGGAAGTTTTGGAATTGGGAGTGATGGAATGGTTCTCTTAAAGGTGAAAATGAATTTTGCACCCTCAATAATTGGTAGAACCTTTGGAGAACCTAAAATTCATAAACCTTAACTGGATTTTCAAAATTTCCTTTTAGTCAAAATCATGGTGGAAAAACCTTTTTTTTTTTTTTTTTCGGGCTGTTTAGGCTAAGTTACTTGTGGTCATGTTTTTAGGAAGTTGAAGGTCAATTAATACAAATCGTAAAAATAAAAATCCGTCATTTCGAGGAAGAATTACAAAGTAATCTGTGTTCCAACCTACAACTGCAATAAGGAGTTGTCTACCGATGCAACATAATAGTTTGGACTGTAGTTTTTATCAGAATCCGGTAATTTTTTTTTCAAAATATAAAAAAGTTGCAGTGTTTGAATTGCATTTTTGGTGGTGGAAATGGATTCAACACCATCAAAAACCCTTAGGGCACCCAAAATACTGATGTTTAAAGACTATAACCCAGATTTTCAAAAATCTTTGGCGAAATTTTTCCTAATCTTACCAAAATTTCTGGGTTATTCTGTGGGTTTTTAGACTCAGGCCCTGCAATAACATTGGGCTTTTTACCTGTAATTTTGAGGAATTATCAAGTAATCCGTGTTCCAACATGCAAGGCTCTTCTTGTTTTCTGTAATCAGGTTTTTCAACTTTGGTGTAATGTTTAAGTTTACATTTTTATTTTAATGATATTTGGAACTTATCTTGTGTCTAGAAACTCTCTATCTTAGGATCAAACCAATGAGTGGATCTTAATCATATAAAATATTGTAAACATCAGGTTTACAAAACAAAATTGTAATTAAGTCTTAGTTATTATGAAACTTCTAGGTTCATTTTGGTTTTTGTTGAGTAGGATATGTCAATGAGGATTACATCTAAAAACATGTAAATTTTTTATCTGAGACTTTCTTAGTTATTCATATTGCTAGAGGATTTCAGGAAGAGAACTATGTAAAGATTTAGTGCGTCCAACTTTTGGGATGGTTACTCCATCCATCATTAGGGCTTTTGAGAATAACTTTTCGGATTGTTACTCCATCCATCCATCCATCATCATGTACCAAAGAGCTTGTGATGGTTACTCTCACACACTCTTTGGTTACTCCATCCATCAGCAGGGACCAACGAGCTTGTGAGAGTAACTTTTCAGATTGTTACTCCAATCCATCATCAAGGATCAAATAGCTTGTGAGAGTAATGTTTAGGATTATTACTCCATCCATCATCAGGGACCAAAGAGCTTGTAAGAGTTTAGGATTGTTACTTCATCCATCATCAGGGACCAAAGAGCTTGTAAGAGTTACTCTTACAAGCTCTTTGGTCCTTGATGATGCATGGAGCAACCATCCGAAAAGTTGTAGGGACCAAAGAGCTTGTAAGAGTTTAGGATTGTTACTTCATCCATCATCAGGGACCAAAGAGCTTGTTTGAGTTACTCTTACAAGCTCTTTGGTCCCTGATGATGGATGGAGTAACCATCCGAAAAGTTGTACGAACTGATGATGGATGGAGTAACCATCCGAAAAGTTGTACGAATTGATCACTACACCATTATCCTAAAAAATCTCCAACAATATATAAATTTGATCCAAAAGATTCTTTCTTTTTATAGAGATCTTTTAAAAATTTTCATTATTAATTTTTAAGAAAAGACAGATATCTAATAAGTGGAGATGACTACTCTAACATTTTATTACAACATAGCAAACATGCTCTTAGAATTAAAGCAGAATGGATGAGATAATAAAAACAATATTAAACACTTTACTAACTTGAAATGCCAAATAAATTTGTGAAATCATGGACCTTTCTAAAGTGGAGAGTATGTGAACACTGTGATTTGGCTGCTGTAACGCTGTTATTATGTTCTCTTTCGTGCGTGTGCACGAGGAGGATCACAAATATGCCCGTATCATGTTGAAGGTTTCGATGGTGATTGGAGAAATTTGTCGGCAAACCCCAAATCGAAGTGCATAATGGTTAAATCAGGCTCTTTGAAGTGTTCGTCGTTGTTTTTATTTGGGATTCTTTTCACATATGTTTTTTTTATATTCTTTGGGGGGAATTTAGTTAATAGATGTTTTGATTCAATACTCCTAAAATTAAAAAAACGGTCTTTTAAAAAAACAGAGAAGCCAAAACATTTATGGATTAAACTGCACTTATTTATTATTTTTAATTTATGTAAGAAAAACGAATATCAAGTAGTTGACTAAATATTTGACATACCGGACGCTTCTCTAGAATTCATTGCTTTCGCCCTTAGTATGCAAGTAAGACGATGGTCATATTGGTGGATTAAATTGGGTTTGCTTGTGATAAAAAAATCCATCTACATGCCTTGGGCTTGCTCTCAGGAACATTATCTTTTCTACGGCTTGCATTGGTTTTATTTTCCTGTTCATTTTTCTCCATTCTGTTTCAAATGCATTTAATTTGAAATATATTAGTTTGGCTTAAACGTGGCTCAGAATCTTAGTTCAGATTCTTGAAATGTAAACGGACTCAGATTTCAAGTTTGGTACTTGAGCTCCAACTTATTTATTGTATTTCAAATTCATTGTAAAATATTCAAAAATTCTGGTCTTTGTTTTATTATGAACGATGTTGGAATGGATAACTTTTGTTTGTTTTATTTGCTTGTTGTTATTATTATTATTCAATGTAAGCAAATATTTTGATTTCTTTTAAAAGTGAAATTTAGTTAGAAGTGAGAAATTCTTCCCACGGCCACTTAACTCCCATTTTTAATGTGGGTGAGATAATTTAATATGTGGTTAAGATATTTTTTCAATAATTTGTTAGTAATCTAATTATCTTGAGATATTTTAATACTTGTTTAAGATATTTTTTCAATAATTTGTTAGTATTCTATTTATCTTCAAAAATATTTTTATGGATTTCTCTATGTCTAATTTTATTTGTTAAATATAATTTTCAAAACTAATTTGTTTTTTTTGCTTGTTTGAGAAGAATGTTTCCCATTTCTCTAAATGGTATCACAACTCATATGAGCCTAACTTTCTTAAAGAGGTCCATAATCATATCTTTTCCATATTGCTTCACTAAGCATAGAATTAATGTAGGTCAAAATGGTTTGTTTCTTGAATGATTCTTATGGTTTGTTTTTAGTATTATGAAAGTTATTGTTTGTAGTGTGTTTGTTGTTATATTATTATAGATCTATCTTATAGATCTATCTCAATTTTATATTTATTATTGAGGTGCACAATTTGAAAAAGATTTCCCACTTCTAAAGATTATATCTCTCTCATAACTTGATAGATTGAGGGTTAGATGAATCTATCCTAGTTCTATATATAAATATTAAATCATTTAGGTTTATTTTGGGTCATTAGGAGAAATGATTGGGACCCTCTCTTCCTAAGTTCAATTCCCACGATTAACATGGTGAGCTTCAATGCAACTTCGATGCAATGGATTGGGAATGAATAATAACATGCATATTCCTCATATAAAGATATTTTCCACATGAATACCTATATAATGCCACATTATAGGAATAAAATATTTTAACTATAACATTTTTTTTAATTACTTTCTATAACATATATTTAGTTTACATTGAAATGTTCTAATTAAATGGGCATTGAAATATTTTATTTATGCCACATTGTATATCTTCAAATATTATTTTTATTATTAAATGTTGTTGATGATGAAGATGATTAACATCCACTAAGACCAATATGGTCTATTGAACCTTAAGAAATAAGTCTTGAATTGAGATTATTTAAGATTTTATTTCTGTGATAAAAAATGAGGGAAAAAAGTGTTTTGAGATCACTGTAGTTTTCGTGACTGAACAAGTCAAGGAGGTTGGTAGTGGGGCAAATGTTATGGAAATAAGAATAAATGTGAGTAAGGGCCGGACAATCCAATAGAAAATTATTTTTATCTTCGAATCTCTTAGTTTCGCAAAGGAGGCATATTCTTTCACCTCAAGGAATCTCGGGAATAGACCAACGCCCATTTTCACTCCGAAGCTCATTAGAATTAGTTCCAATCCTTGCAATATTCATTCGCTTCTTAGCATTGGTTAATACATAAAGGTAATTCTGGTTAGCAAGCGCGGGGTTGATAACCTCCTTATAATATTTTAACTTTATTTTCCCCTCTAACTCCTTATCACTCCATAGCTTATCCTTAAATTTGGAAGTAATGGTGTTCTTAATATTATCCTTATTCCCCAAGAGGATCTCCTCCCTTATCTCCCATTGGTTGAGCCAAAACTTGGCATTATTATGCCACCCTCGTTTCAGTCGAAGGTGGTTTTGACTAGAATTAGAAGCAATTGGTGCCACCCTCATTTGAGTCAAAGGTGGTTTTGACTTGAATTAGAATCTATTTGGGAGCCTCTTAGCTTCCATGTTGTACAAATTCTTCTTATACATCAGATACCTAAACATAATCGTGCATTCAATGGGGGAAAGGCTAGCTTCAAGCAAGAGAATAGGGCATGAAGTATTACCTTTAATCTTGAGGTTGTAGGTTATGAATTGCTTTTGGATCATTTCAATCTTTCTCCAATAATCTCTAGATAGACTACAACACCACACCTCACATCCATATAAAATAACAGGGGTGACGAGAGTCTCGAAGAGGAACACTTTTTTACTCCAAACACAAAGATAATTTGTCTTACAATTGTTTTCAAGATTATAGTAAGTTTTCCAACCTCCTAAAATTATTTTTGTAGAAATTATATGCACTAAGCATGCATATGTCTAAGATCCACCTGATCTCACACTATTTAACTTTATGCAAGATATTGAATCTATTCCACTTGTTAATATTTTGCGGAAAAATTAATTGCACACACATGTGAAGCATAAACAAAAATATTCAATCGCACATAACACAGTTTTTAACCTAGGAACGGGAAAGCCCTAAGCTAAAAACCCCAAATATGTATTATGTAATATGGAGATCATATGACAATCTCATACAAACATACAAAGCTTATCACAAGCTCTCGCATGCGCATAATCTTTACACACTAATCGTGCCCAATCTTGCAAATCCATGCACCGATCTTTGCCACCGCTAGCCGCCTCCACCGTGAAATTCCCCCGCCGAAGAATAAATTTCTTCGAATGAATTCGAATTACTCCATCCTTTTCGACTACGCAATTCTCATTGGCATCTCCACCGAGTGTGTGTTGCAATCAATGCATCACTATAGTCACAACGTATAGTCTATCTTGCCCTTTCACCTATCTCTCCACTAGTCTCCACTGAAACTGCCATGCACTGTAGTTAACTGATGTATTATTTAGTTGATTAATGAGTTATTATTTATGAATTAATTAAATAATTAATTCACTCCACTCTCACTAGTGTATCAATCAGTTAGACTACATACAACTAGCTCAACTGAGTCTAACTAAGTTAAACTAAATACAACTCCATAACTACTTCTTCCAACCGTGTCATAACTCTGCCACTTGATTTCTAACTGAGTCGTCCATGCATTAGCTCCAGTAAACCCTCAGGAATAGCATAATTCCTTCTGTTAGCTACTGTGCCACATATGTGCACTGAACTGAAGTGCTCTAAGAGAATAAGTTGTTGTTTAGAGTCCGATTATTATTAAGAGCTACTAATAATCGACATGCATCTATTTTTAGATTGACGATCTATAAATAGACTTCGCCCAATATTCTAAAAATAGAATTTCATCTATTTTTCCAACTTGATCAACCATCCACAAATAGCATCCTGCAACTTCTGAAATATGATCATCATGTCTAAAAATATACATAGTCTAAAAATAGACTTGCGCCAAAAATAGCCTGCGGGCCCACTTAGTGAAGGCGACTCTTTTCACTAAGCTCATCATCTTGTTGAATCTCAACACTCCCTCTCAACAATATAGGGATTATCCTTCACCCCGATCCTGCCTCTATGGTATTCGAATTTTTTCTTGGTGAGCGCCTTCGTTAGAATATCTGCATCCTGATCCTCCGTAGGAATGTACCGAAGCAACATGATCTTCCGCTGCACACAATCTCTGATATGATGATACCGGATATCAATATGTTTAGATCTATCATGAAACACAGGATTAACCGAGAGTTTAATGCAACTCTGATTATCACAATGAATCACCATGGGATCTAAATGTGAACCGAACAAACCAACCAGAATCTTCCTCATCCAGATAGCCTCACATGCAGCTAAACTTGCTGCCATGTATTCTGCTTCCATTGAAATGAGTGCCATGGATCTTTGTTTCCTATTGTACCAAGAAACGGTTGTAGACCCGATATTGAAAATCCCTCCTGATGTGCTCTTTCTGTCTGTTGGGCTTCTTGCCCAATCTACATCCGTGAAGCCATGTAACTTCACCTCATTCGTCTGTCTGTACCATAAACCATACTCAGATGTGCCCTTGAGATATCTCAAAACATGCTTGCCTGCCTTCCAAAAGAGCTTGGTAGGCTTAACCATCGCTTGTGAAAGTTGGTTCACCACATAGCATATGTTCGGTCCTATATTGACTAAATACATGAGCGAACCCACCAACTGTTGATAAACAGTAGCATTCACTACCTCTGCCGATGTAGCATCCTCTTTCTTCTAATTTCCTGGAAGAGGAGTGTCGATAGGCTTGCAGCCTTGCATGTGAAACTTCTCCAGTATCTCCCGGGCATACTTTCCTTGAGACACAAACAGTTCACCTTCCCGCTGCCATATTTCCAATCCAAGGAAATAATGAAGGAGGCCCAAATCTGTAGAGGAAGTGTCCTCGTTAGCATCTTCCTTGACTGAGTGTTTCAACTCGCTCATCACCTTTTCGTATCAAATCATCAACATAAAGTACAATGATTAAAAGCTTACCCTCCACCACAATCGTTACAGGTTTGCATCCGCCTCACTTCGTGAAGCCAAGTCCGAAGAAATAGTTGTCGATTCGAGTGTACCAAGCACGAGGTGCTTGCTTCAACCCATACAGCGCTCTCTTGAGCCTGCACACATGCGACTCGCTGCTGAAGATATTGAAACCTTCGGGTGCTCTATGTACACCTCCTCCTCAATGACTCCGTTGAGGAACGCAGTCTTCACATCCATCCGATGAATGTGCCACCCCATCTGCGCTGAGAGAGCAAGAATCGTCCGTATGGAAGAATACCTTGCGACAGGTGCAAAGGTCTCCTCATAATCGATCCCCTCTATCTGTGAGAAGCCTCTGGCAACAAATCTTGCCTTGTACTTCTCCACACTCCCGTCAGCTGCCTGCTTCACTTTGTAGATCCATCTCGAACCCACCACTGATTTCCCCTCCGGTCTTGGGACAATCTCCCATGCACTGTTTCTGACAATGGAGTCATACTCCTCCACCATGGCATCTACCCATGTGGGCTCCTGCGCTACTTCTTCAAAAGAAGATGGATATGTCACAATACACTTGCTCATAAGAGCCATGTATCTAGTATATCAGTTAGGTGACTGTCTCTATCCGCGCTGTGATGTAGGGACTCCTACATTCTATGACGCATCCACCTTTAGTATCTCAGCTTCTGTGGTACGCTTTCTTCCTTGTCTGATGTTTGGTTCTGCATGAGTGGACTCCTCCACTCCATGAATCTCCTCCTGTGGCTGATCCACATCCAAAGGCTCATCTTTGGGAACAAGAAGTTCCTCTTCCGCATGCAAGTGTAGCTCTCTCTCAAGCAACAACTTCATGGCTTTCACCTCATTGAATTTTATATCCCGTCGCATAATAGTCATCCGACTATTAGGCAAATACACATGATAGTTATGGGGTGTTTTTGTGTACCCCACAAATATCCCAAATTTTGTAGTCAGCTTCAGCTTCTTCCTGGCGTCCTTCATCACATGAATGTAAACAGGTGATCCAAAAATCTTCCAATGAGAAATATCAGGCTTCTTAAGAGTAAAAGCTTCTTTAGGTGTACTCATGCCAAGTACTCTATGAGGACAATGGTTTTGCACATAAACCGCAGTGTTGCATGCTTTTTCCCACAAGTGCATCGGTAGGCCCTGGTCATGCAGCATCGCTCGTGCAGCACCCACGATCGTTCTGTTCTTTCTCTCCGCGACCCCATTCTACTGTGGGTTATGAGGCGCTATGAGTTCTCTTCAAATTCCTTCTTTGCTACAGAAGTCTTTGAATTCGCCTGAGATGTATTCACCACTATTATCACTCTGTAGAGCTTTCACTTGCTTCCCCAAATCCTTCTCCACTGATGCCTTGAACTCACAGAACTTTGAGAACGTTTCACTCTTCTTCTGCATGAAGAAGATCCAGCATCTACAAGAATAATCATCAACAAATATCACATAATACCTGTGTTTTGTTTTTGAAGCAACCGAGAATGGTCCACACACATCTGTGTGAATTCTCTCCAGGATCATCGAAGCACGATTCTCCTTCTCATGAAAGGTGGTCTTCACAAACTTACCCATTGTACATCCTTTTCACTAATATGACTGTGCAAGAGTACCCTTGGGAAGTCCAATATAAATTCTCTTCAAAATCTTCAAAGCGCCATGGTGAAGATGGCCCAATCTCTTGTGCCATAATTCACCCTCATCCTGGCTCACCAATTCTTTTGCTTTGCCCACCATTGCAGCGTAGCCATCTACCTCCAGCTTGTAGAGATTCTTAATTCAAACCCATATCTTCTTGGTTTGACCCGTTGTTTTATGTCGAAGGAAGGCTTTTCCCTCACTGAAAACAACATCATAACCTGTGTCTTCCAGCATTGCGACTGAGACCAAGTTCTTCTTCAGACCTGGAACATGCATGAAATTCTTCAACAAGAATGGATTACCGGACTCCCTCTCAAAGGTAATGGTCCCAATTCCAGTTGCACTGTACCAACCATCATTGCCCATCTCTATATGCCTCTGGAGGTCCTTCTCCTCCAAGTCACTAAACAACTCTTTGTCTCCCGTAATATGGAAATACGCACCACTGTCAAGATACCACATCGATCCCATGCAGCTTGAAACCAAGCAATCGATCAAAGAAAAATCCAGCTCAAATTGCGAGGCTAAGGCCTCTCCAGCTGTAGATCCAACATCCTGCTTATTCTTCTTCTTCTGTGGATAGTTGGTGGCGAAATGTCCATGCTCGTGACAGTGAAAACACTTCACTTTGGAAAAGTCTTGCTTCTTGCCTTTAACATCGGATTTTGAAGGATTTTTATTCCCCTTCCCTTTCCTTGCTTTGGAAGCCAAAGCGCAATTCTCTTCATCTTCATTCTTTGATGAAGATCCATCCCTGGTACCCCGCCTTATCTCCTCCTGCACAAGATCTGACCAAAGTCGCTCCCATCCCGGCAGTTTCTCCCGTCCATTGACAGAGTCTTCGCAGCTATGCGAACTCTTCAGAAGCCCAAGGAGGGCCAAGCTCACCAAGTCTTCTTCATCAACAATAACCCCCACACTTCCCAGCTCATCCTTGCAATGGACAAACTTCGTGAGGTATTTTGGAATACTGTTGCCTTTCTCCATTTTTATTTTTTTGAGCTTGTCTTTAAGCACAAACTTCCTCTGGTCACTTCTGCTTTGGAACAAGTCTGTCAAAGCCTTCCACATTAAGAATGGAGTGGCTTTCTCGTGAAGGATAGAAACAATATGGTCCTTCACACCTTCCAACAGAATCCTCCTCGCCTTTGCAGTCTTGTTTTTCCATGCATCAAGTAATGCAACATCGCTAGATCCCGGCTTAGGAACATCGCTATCAATGAACTCGTTCAGCCCATTATCCTCCAGCATTGCCTCCATCCTATCCTTCCAGGATGTGTAATTCGATCTCCCATTAAGGGCATACTCCATTCTCAACCCATTGAAAGACATTTCAATGTATACTCGATTTTTGCACCAAGAATCTTCTGTAGCAAATTCAAATTGTGCACCAGCACAAACTCACTTCACAATTGCAATCTTCAATCAACAATGCTCTGATACCATGTAGAAATTATATGCACTAAACATGCATATGTCCAAGATCCACCTGATCTCACACTATTTAACTTTATGCAAGATACTGAATCTATTCCACTTGTTAATCTTTTGCGGAAAAATTAATTTCACACACATGTGAAGCATAAACAAAAATATTCAATCGCACATAACACGGTTTTTAACCAGGAAATCCTGAAGCTGAAAACCCCAACTATATATTATGTAACATGGAGATCATATGAAAATCTCATACAAACATACAAAGCTTATCACAAGCTCTCAGTATAGTATAATCGTCATACACTAATCAGGCACAATCTTGCAAATCGATCTTTTGCAAGTCTTTGCCACTGCTATTATTCATCCTTTACATAATCCTGTTTGAGAAGAATAGCTTTTTAAATGAATTAGGAGTACTCCAAATCTGGTACACCAATCCTCAATGGCATCTCCGCGTGTGTGTGGTGCAATCGGTGCGTCACTATAGTCACAATGGAATGGTCTATCATGCCCTTTCACCTATCTCTCCACTAGTCTCCTTTGAAACTGCATGCCTTGTAGTTAACTGATGTATTGTTCGGTTGATTAATGAGTTATTATTTGTGAATTAATTAACTAATTAATTCACTCCACTCTCACTAGTGTATCATTCAGTTAGACTAGATACAACTAGCTCAACTGAGTCTAACTGAGTTAAACTAAATACAACTCCATAACTACTTCTTCCAAGTGTGTCACTTAACTACGCCACTTGAGTTCTAGCCCCAAATTCCTTCATGCATCAGCTAGAAAACCCTTGGGAATAGCGTAATTCATACACCGCCATTCTGTGCCACATCTGTGCACTGAACTGAAGTGCTCCAAGAGAATAAGTTGATGTTTAGAGTCTGATTATTATTAAGAGCTAATAATAATTGACATGCATCTATTTTTAGATTGACGATCTATAAATAGACTTCGCCCAACATTATAAAAATAGAATTTCATCTATTTTTCCAACTTGATCAACCATCCACAAATAACATCCTGCAACTTCTGAAATATGAGCATCATGTCTAGAAATAGACATAGTCTAAAAATAGTCTTGTGCCAAAAATAGCCTGCGGGCCCACTTAGTGAAGGCGACTCTTTTCACTAAGCTCATCATATTGTTGAATCTCAACACTTTTCTCAATGCTATAGCTTTAGTTGAGCTCATGGTGAATGTCAATATACCTAAATATTTGTACGAAGAAACATTCTCTAAGTAATTGTTATCATAAATGAAATTATCATAAGTGATATTTTTGGATTTAATAATCATAACTTTAGTATTGTAAGTATTAACAATCATACATCTTGTTACAATAGTCATTGAGATTTTTAAGCTGCTTGTCGAGATCGTTGGGACTCGTGGTGAGAATAACGATATCATTAGGATAAAGGACTCGAAGAGTAGTGACAATACCAGCAAGCTTGGGTCCTTCACAACCAACAAATTCTAAGCATTCCCCAAGCTTGTCAATATAAATGCCAAAAAGGGTAGGGGATAGGGGATACCCATTCTTAACAATAATGTTGCATTTAATTTCAGTAGACCAACCCTCAGTAAAGGGTCTGCTTCATAATGGAAATAGAAAGCATTTATGTATGAAATATGATCTCTCTTTCTAATATGGAGAAGATGTTGTAGTGACTTGGTAGATGAGATGTTGTAGTGAAAATAACAATAATAAAACATAATGTCTATTCAATTAAAAAAATATAATAAAAAATAAAAAGTAATATTTTTATTTTTATTTTTATAGTAGATATATTACATTAAGAAAATTTAAATAATAGTGATTTATAAATAGTTAACCATGTTATTTTAGAAGTTCTCTCTATATTTAATTAATAAAACATTTAATTAAAAATAGAAATATTTATATAGAAATTTGAAATAAATGAAAATATGAATAGCAAGTATAAATCAAAACCCATTTTATCATATAAATTAAAATAATGGTGACCATATTTCAAAGTTTCATATTTAAATTTAACTAATAATCATATAAAAATTTAATACTTACTATCTCTATATATTAAAAAAAAACGATCAAAGAAAACTGGCAACCTCACATGTATATAGCTATATGTATTATTGGGATTTTAATAAAATTAAAAATAATAATATTTATATATTTAGAGATGCGAAGTTTTTATATAATATAATAAGAAGTATTATTTAAAATTTACATCATTAAATCTAATATAAATTCCAAATTCCAACGTGGGTCTAAATAACTGATGTAATAAGAGTTATTTTTTTTGAATTATATCATAATAAAAACAAGTTTTGATGGTTCTTCTTTCAAAATAATTTCCAAGTTAAACTATGTGTACAAAATTGATGTGAATTATTTACTATTGTGTATAAATTACAAATGATTGAATAAATGATGCTTAGAGATGTGAAGTTTTTATAATATATATATATATATATATATATATATATATATATATATATATATATATATATATATATATATATATATATATATATATATATATATATATATATATATATATATATATATATATATATATATACACACCCACTCAAATAGTTAAACACCCATCCTTATTTTATACCCAATATATACACAAACTAATTTTTTCATGTCCAAAACTTTAACAAGCTAAACTGCTAATTAATTGATTAATATGTACTATTGTGCAAAAGAAGTTTGAGAAGGGTGAATGTATGCGGAGGTGTGGAACATTGTGAAGAAAAAAACTTATGTTCCTTGCTCGACACACCCATTCTCCCGCACAACACATCTTCCTCATACGCATAAAAAATGCACTTCATTTAATATTTGATAATAAATATTTAATTAACAAATTCAAAATCAAAAATTCATTTAGCATTTAGGAGCATGTATACCAAGATTCTCTAATTCTACTTATTAAATAAAATGGGCCCACATTGACATAGTAGTGGGCACAGTTAACCTACCACCCATATTTTGTACCAAAATTTTTAATAAGTAAAAACCACTATTTATTTGATTAATATTATGTGTTCTATGGGAGAGAGTTGATTCAAATCAGATCATTATATTTTTTTTTATCCATCTTGAAACTTTCAGAGTGGATAAAGTGGAGGAATCAACTCATGGGACTGTTTTTACTGGCAGGACCCAGATGGGAAATACATGTTCTAAAATCTTCCAAGAGTGTTTTGAGGTATCAAACAAAAAATTTTGTGGGAAAAAATTTACCACCTTAGCACACCTTTTCATGCTATTCTATAGATAGAGGCTTTTCCAATGACACAAGAATCATGTCAATCAGAGTTTGCATGTGAAAGTTATGCTACTCAGAAGTTGATCGACCTGTTTTCACCATCACAGTTCAGGATGATGCCACGTCAACCCCATTATTCAAGGAAAAAGGGCAATCCATGTGATTATGATGTAGAATAATCTAGGAGAGTCTATATTGTAACTTTTTTTAGGAGTTGAGGTAGTGAAAGCTAACCACTAGTAGGCTATTGGGTTGTGTTATAACCGAGACAATAGGAGGAAAAGGGATTTCATTCTTTTGAGTGCATTTTTTCCATAGATAAGAAAAAATAGCCAAAGGGATATGAGTGTTATAGGCCATTTTGTCACATCTGGTCAATAGTTCTGCAAACCGGATCAATCAATATCCATGAACATTTTGTCGTCATCGCTTCACAAATCCATAAGCATGGCCTCTCCAAAAAGTCCGAGCTTCTACGAAAAATTGCTCAAGAACACTATATTTAGCCCCAATGTACCTTTCTTCCTTGTCCACCTGTGTTCAACGCATGTTGCATGTTTTTCCACCAACGTTGGTCATCACGTGTTGCTCCTTTTTGCAGGTGCGTTGATTCTAGAAATTTTGGAAAATAAAAAATAATTTTGAAGCTTCCTCTTCCAGAAGCTTCCAAGGTAGTTTTAAATATTTACCATGAATAAAGAGATATAATTCCTATCTGGTACTATCTTGGGGACCTCATATTTTGTCCCTTTGCACTTGTTGGAAATGCTGAGAGGGGGGGTGAATCAATATTTCTTTTCAATTGTTATTTTTACTAGTTAGATCACTTATATTTAGAACAGAAATTATAAGAATGAATGATTTTATTAATTGAATCAAGTACAAATGAATGGATGCAATAAATGATGAATTTTTCCAAGCACCAACTTGTACTTTGATGAGGCTATGATCTCTAGGGCTCCAACCCTATCTTATCGAAGGCACCAACCTTGAGTTTAGGAGCACCAACTCCAAGGACACCAATCCTGTATTTGCCAAGAACCAACTTGGACTTTCCAAGGCACCAAACTTGTCAATTTTGAGGCACTAACCCTAAGGGATCCAACACTATAGCTTCAATTTGTCAAGGTATGTTTGGTTGCACTTCATGCCTCCCAAGGTCTTCTTCACGGACCACTACCAATATTTAACTATCCCTTCACTTAATCTTCACGTCCCATTATAAATGACAACCTTGATCTCTTAGAAGGTGTCACCACTGCACTTCATGGTACCCACTAGATCTTCAAGGTCAACTCATCATGAATTTAAATAATGCATCATGGTCTTGAAGATTAAATCCAAAGTCAGTCAAGGTTTCTCAACAAAATGTATTCAAAATGTTGTCCCAAGAACTCTCCATGAATCTTCAAGGTCATTCCATGAGGAGTTTAGGCATGCATTATAAGGTCAACCAATGTCCTCAAGAATGTCTCCACAACCTCCTTCTACAAGTGTCTTTAATAGGTATGAACACCAAATCCCTAACAAGTTCCTTCAACAAGACTTCATGTCTTCAAGATGTTTTTAAATGGTTCCAAGATCAACTCTAAGTCTTCAACACTAAAAGAATATGTCTTTCAATTCCTTTATAATCCCTTAGAGATGAGGTAGATGAATGTACGATTTTCTAGGTAGTGATCCAAGCCTCCAAAAACTGTTTCCATCGATTTCTTCAAATTATGGTTCTAGTCTTCACAAGTCTTGCACAAGAAATGGCTTCCAAAAATGTCACTCAAGTTTTCTTCTAGTATGCAATACCCTGCTCCAAAGAATGTCTTCACCAACTTCTTTAAAAGTAGACAAAAATGTTTCTTAATTATTCTTTATAAAATTCTTCAAATACAACTTCATATACTTTCAAAAAACACCCTCTAGAACTGTATTCAAAAAACACTTAACAACTTCTCCATGTATGCTCTAAACAGTTCCCAATAAGCTGCTCTCAAAATATCTCAAGAACAATCCTCAAAAGTTTCAATTATGCCAAAAAAAACTCCAAACTAAGTATCAGAGGTCTGTAATGTTTTATGCACTGATGTGAACTACCCATAGATCTGTCCTCAAATAGACACCTCTCCACAACACTATTCTGAACCCATAAACTACCATAGATGTCCAAATTATGAGCCTTCAACGAGCTTGAAATAGTTAAGTATGAGCTAACCCAAGCTCTGTCCTAAAGCTACTCCACAATACTGTCATAAATTTGAAGTCAGCTGCAATGTAGTTTCTCCACAGATCCATAATACCATAGAAGTATTCCTCCTCAACCTTCTTAAAAAATTTCCCAAACAATGTTTTATAATGTGCTCCTCGACCTCCTTTTAATTATGTACTCAATCTCAGAAAAGATCATCGGAATCTGATGGCTAAAATGAGGACGAAACTGTGTATTTATAATGTTTTCCGCTCATCAAAGTGAAGAGGCTCATCTCTGGAGTAGGCCGACATGAGTAGGCTAGCACATGTCGGCTCAAGGACAAATTTATTTCCTTAACTTGAAAACTTCATATCTCCCAAACTACTTGGAGTTTTGGGCCAAGTCATTGGAAAGGAAACATTATGCTCTAAAAGATGGCATAGGTATCAAATTGAGAGGCTACCTCTAAGATAGTAAAAAACATTTTTTAATGTGACTGGTCATTAATTAGTGCAGAATTTGAGTTAGGGCAGATATGCTTCTCTTGTTAGGCTTCTTCATGGTTTTGGTTTCTTCATTTTTTAACACCTTCATCATAGGATCATGGTAGGACATCATAAATGAGTGTATTACATAGTGGCGTAGTGATATGTTATAGGAAATATCATTAGGAAGGTCTCTTTCAATCCTCAATCATGTTATCACTTAGTCTTCCAATATTCATCAAACACCATCATTAAGTGTGGTCATATAAGAGTATAACACCATCACAAGTATGGATTCATATTATAGTTATTCACATCATGGGCTTGTCCTTAGGGACTAAATCACCAATCAGACACTTGACAACTTCTTAGGGAAAGACATCATCATCTGGAACTAGGCATCTCAAGAATATTGACATCTTAGTCAAAGCCATATTGACATCAATGACAACCTTGATTAACAAATATCATCCTCCCATCATATGTGGATTTCAAGCCTAATATTTTAAATCCTAAACTACCACACTCATCCTATAAATTTACTGTCTTCCATAGCATCAGGGTTGACTTTTTGATATTGATAGTGCCCTCATGCTACTGGCTTAGAACTTAAAAGGAGTCATCATAGTCATGCATTAGGGTTGATATTGAGGTGTGCTTTGTGACAAGGAAGGATGATTCAACTTGGGGATACATCTACAAAGTAAACATCTATTTATGGTTGTAAAATCTCTCCTATATTTTTCAATACAAAGAGTATCTTGTTTTCCTATATTTGTTGTGTTATATTTGAGCTCATGTATTTCAATGCTATGTTGATTCATTGAATAGAGATATTATACTATGCTATGTGGATGGGGTGGATCCTTTTATTGTTTTAGTCATGTGTGAATGTTTTAATTATAGTGCTTGGAGCTACAATTAGAGCTTACAAGCGAGGAGGAAAAGAAGGCTGGCCATGTATTACATGTAGGCTTCTTTCCCAGACACTAATTTATCTAAGGAAAAATTCATGCTTTTTGTCTTTTGTTGTTCTACATCAAACCACTAGATCTAGGGAATTCACCTTTGTTCGCAATCGTGAAAATTTCACATAACAAATTGGCGACTCCACTGGGGATCGATTCTTCCCTTAGTGGTTTTATTGACCTTAGCATCCTTTCTCACCTCTTGAATCAACCTTGATTGGATCATTCAGACATTGACTGACCTTAGGAAAGCATCTTGTTGAGCTTGCTTTGGTTTTTTGTGTCATGTTTTGATTGGAACTGCCCAAGCGTATTCTATGTTCGGAGACAGAGTGCCCAAGTACATGTGTCTTCTTGGTACCTACGTTGCAGTGCAATGTCTCTTGTTCTGTCGCTGCGATGATCTAGTTTATATGCATTGCAATGCACTGTCTCTTGTTTTACACTTGTGTTGATCCAGTGTATCTGCATTGCAATGCACTGTCTCCTATTCTGCACCTTCGTTGATCCAATTTACTTTCATTGCAATGCACTGTCTCCTATTCTACATCTACGCTGCAACACACTTTCTCTTGTTCTACACATGCATTGATCATGTAGGATGGAAAAATTTTCATTCTTTGACTTGATCTTTGATATGCTTTGGTCCATAATGTTTTCTTGAGTTTTCTGAGTTTGTCAGTGTCTTTGAAAAGCCATCATAATGTTTGCATTTCGATTTATTAGCCTTTGGTAAAAATTTATTTGGTTTTTTTCTTTTTTCTTATCAAATTAGGTCTTTGTAAACATTTTGTTTGATTGTTGATTGGATTAGAGAAATATATATTACAGTCATATTATGTGTTGTTTATTTTATAAATAATCATGTTGCATCTTAGTTTTCATTGCATTTGAATATTAAGAGAAAAGAAAATAAAATAAAATATTTGCATTGCATATAGTATTTTGATTTTGATTGGAATAATGAAGTTGAGGAGATCGATTGTTGCATCACTTGTTTGTTGCATTGTTGATTGATTTCTTCTTCCCCTTCTTAATTAGGCCTTTCATTATTAAAAGGAAAATGAAAAGAGTTATTTTTGTCATAATAGTTGCATTATAGGCGTGTTCAGGGACATTGAGTTTTAAGCCTTGAAATCAAACCATAATTCAAGCAGGTAAAATTTTAAGGATGGAAGTTTATCTAAAGGTTTAGAAACCTTGGAGAACCTTACTAGTCCCTAATATACAAATTTTAAAATGTTTGATGATAATAATGTAAAAATGTTTAGATTTCTAATTATTTTATATTAGACAATATATAATATTAGGGGATTTTTAAGGTAAAAAAAATTATACTATAAAATTTAGGCAAATTCATTTTAGAAAAATAGAAATTGGAGAATATTTTTTTTGGAAAAAACATGGAATATTATTACACATGTGAATATTATCCCCTAAATTTTTCCTTGAATTCAATATAAACTCTAACATTCACTCAATTAACCTAAGGACCATTTGAAACTTAATGACACAGATAGAGGTCTTGGCTAGAGACATGTTTTGATGTTTTTAAATGTAGGAGCCTTCGTTTCTTTGTTAGCGTTACATTTCGAGGGTGATATCCCGTTCCATGTACATAAGTGTATAGGACTATTTCCATGTACCTTTAGGTATATTGGATGGCACTCCATGCATGAAAATTATATGGGAACTCTCTCATCGTATAGTTACACATTAGACAACACTACTATGGATTGCGCTTCCACGTACCTTCAAGTATATTTTGGAAGTCCACACTAGGTTGTTATCCCCCCATAGGTAACCAAGTTGGTCGCCTTTTATACTTTGATACGACGAACACAACATTCAAGAAGATTTCCTTCCCATACGTAAATCATTTATTTCCCAAGGTGGTATATTGCAATTCATGATTACTTGGTAAACCCTTCTACCTAGTTACTCCTTTTTTTATTTTGTGTCTTTAATTTATAAACTCAATTAATTGACCGTGGAATAACATCCTCACCATGGAACAACTCCTTAGTGGATCCTAGGTTGAGACTAATGGCAACAGTTCCAGAGTCTACCAGTAAAGCAAACCCCTCTGTCAGGAATCCTAGTCCTTTTCATCCTTTTGGAAATATTGGTGCTCATTATATGGAAACATTGTCCTTGGGCCTGGATTTACCATTGGTTTACCATTTTGGTTATTTCCAACCTCCTTTGCTCCGAATGTCCAAACTACTTCTCAACCAAGTAGTCCTTGGCCTATATAAGTTGATCATAAAATTAACCCTTTTTCTTCTTCACCTGCTGTTTATTTATCCCTTTATTACTCTTCTCCTCGTGAAAGTCTTGATTCTAGTAACCAGGAAGCTAATAAGAAGAAGAAAAAAATGAAGAATAATAAGAAAATCAAGTAGGGGGGCAACCAACCAACCATTTCTACTAACAAAACCATTATGAAGAAACTTTACAATCAACCCCACAAAGTTAAATTCCCTTGCAAGGTATGTAAGGGTGACCACCTTCTTAGATATTGTCTTGGTATTACCAAGGTATTAGAAATGTGGTCCATAGGCTCACATCAACCTTTGTCGTCAGCTTCTGGAGATCATGCTGGTGACAAACCATCACCTAGTGATCATAAGGTTCACGAGGAAAAGGGTAAAGTTAAGTTTCCTTGTAGGTTATGTGAAGGGAATCATCCTATTCACCTTTTTCATAATATTGATGAAGCCGAAAATGTTTTGGAAAACCTTACAGCTTCTTAGTCTCGTCTTTCGTTCGGTTATCGAAATATTTCTCCAAATCCTCCACTAGTTGATGAAATGATTAATCAGAATCTGTCTCCAATCAATCCCACTCTATCTGAATGTGAATCTCATGAGATCATTCCTGACCAACCATTGGTTGAGAAAATGGTTGAATTGATTCCACCTTCAATTGATCATACGTTTCCCATAGAGAGTGACTCTCATACAACTCAGGTTCTTCTCATTTATTCAAGTTCCAATGAACCGAGGGGAAATCCTCTCATTCCCACGACACAAGGGGGAAATCCTCCCATCCCCACGACACAAGGGGGAAATCCTCCCGTTCTCATGGTACAAGGGAGAAATTATTCCTTTCCCATAGCAAAAGGGGGTATTTCTCCTATTCCCATGATACCTCCTCCAAGTAGTATGGTCAATTCCTTTGATTGGAGTCGACTGGTAGGATATCGTCTTCCTCCTTACGTTCCCTTCTAGATCATAGTACAGGCTTATAATATGGTCATATCTAGCACAATCAAAGAGGAAGGCACATCTATTAGTGTTATGTCCTCAACTGCATGGAAATTTTTCTTTTCTCCGTAGCTTGTGCTCGTTACCCAAAATATGTTGGCCTTTAACAGAGGAACCATTCAATTATAAAGGATCCTTCCTCAGTTTCCTATTACATTTGGAGGAAATACTTTCTATATCGTTGTGATGGTATGCCAAGGCCCTTTAGATTTTAATTTACTCCTTGGGTGTGACTATGTTTATGACATGGGAGCTCTTGTCTCTTCACTCTTTTGTGTGATGTGTTTCTTGCATGAAGGAAGAATCATCACCATTGACCAGCTTTCATTCGTTGGTCCTAATTTGAATCACAATAAACCGGTTTCCCTAAATGGCCCTTATATGCAAGTGGTATCTCCCCTGCCATAGGTTAGTTATGTGGAAACTTGTTCCATGCCCACGTCTACTGATCATCAAGTAGGTGATGTACTACATCATATATTGGGATCACTGGAGCCTGATCTTTCTTTTGGATCCATTAGGGGAATTTTGAGGTCTAAAATGGGCCTCCTAAGGAAATAATATAATAATAGCTAAACTAATAAAATAATATTTGTGAATTTGAAATTCATTTTTTTTCACCACAATCCATGTAACCATAGTTAAATTCAATTCAAAATTTGTACCAAATTAAAACTAATAAAAAAATTGTATTGATGTGACTATAAATAAGAATGAAATTTTCAAGAAAAAATCATTATCATTGAAGAACTAATGCATTTCTCCTTTGTACTTAAATAACTTAAAATAAAATATAAATATAAATTTATAAATTCTTAATTATATTATATGCCATTAATTAAAATTTATATTATAAATTGTATAATAACATGTAATTAATATACTATATAAAATTAATATAATAAATGTATAGGGATATGCATTGTTTCTTTCAAGAAATATGAAATGACAATAATATATTTTTATTCAAAAAATGTGAATTGGCATTTATTATAAGTAGTTTACTTTGACTTTAAAAGTACTTAGAGCACTACCATGGTTAGCCATGAATTTTTATCCACCATTGAGAATGTGACAAGTAAGTACCTTTAACTCAAGCAATGCCACCTCAACCATTAGGGATGATGTCATCCCCTAAAAAGTGATTGATTCTCATAAACTGAATTTTGATTGTACATTTTTCTTAGGAGGCCCATTTTAGATCTCAAAATTCCCCTAATGATGGGTCTCCTAAGGAAATAATAAAATAATAGTTAAACCAATAAAATAATATTTATGAATTTGAAATCCACTTTTTTCACCACAATCCATGTAACCATAGTTAAATTCAATTCAAAAGTTGTACCAAAATAAAATTAATAAAAAACTTGTATTAATGTGACTATAAATAAGAATGAGCTTTTCAAGAAAAAGTCATTATCATTGAACAACTAATGCATTTGTCCTTTGTACTTAAATAACTTACAATAAAATATAAATATAAATTTATAAATTCTTAATTATTATATGCTATTAATTAAAATTTATATTATTTAAATTGTATAATAACATGTAATTAATATACTATATAAAAATAATATAATATAATAAATGTATAGGGATATGCATTGTTTCTTTCAAGAAATATGAAATGAAAATAATATATCTTTATTCAAAAAGTGTGAAATGACATTTATTATGAGTACTTTACTTTGAATTTAAAAGTACTTAGAGTACTACCATGGTTAACCATGAATTTTTATCCACCATTGAGAATGTGACAAGTAAGTACCTTTAACTCAATCAATGCCACCTCAACCATTAGGGATGATGTCATCCCCTAAAATGTGATTGGTTCTGATAAAGTGAATTTTGATTGTACATTTTTCTTAGGAGGCCCATTTTAGACCTCAAAATTCTCCTAATGCCTTGACACGTATCCTTTCCAGAGCTTTTTTCTCTCTTCTGATGAGAACCTCATGGAAGCCATGGCCTCTTGCATGTCATGATCAAAGTGTCAGAGTGGAGTTCCTTTTATTTTGTCGAGATCATTAAAAAATGAAACAAGGTGTCATGCGCAGAGTTCTTTTCCCTTGTCAAGCTCGTTAAAAAATGAAAAAGACCCCCTTTCAATTGGAGTCTTAGATTAGATATCGTAAATTCCTAGTCAAGTCTTTCACTTGATCTCGTAAATGAAACTTCATATTATCCACCTATTAGTGACCAACAATCTACTTAGGTGAATGAAATGAAGCTTTGGGGGCATGTGCCTAGAATTGCGTTATTATGTGAGGGGGCATGAAAACCAATCTCAGGCATAGTTTTCATTTGCTTCAATCTTGTGTAAAAATTAAACTACTCTCAAGCATGGTTTTTCCTTGTTTCAAGCTTGTGTAAGAATGAAAACATTTTTATTCTATCCCCTATGATTCCCATTTTTTATTATCCTTTTCTGCTATATGAGCCTTTTTTGTCTCATTCCATCGTCACTATCTGCTTGGTCAATCATATCTTTTCACTTGGTTGTTTAACCCTTGCTAGGGGAACCGCTGCGATGAGTGGTATTATTAGCTTTCCTTTTGACCTCTATGTGTTTTGAGTAGTTACATCATGATCGAAACCATTTTCTACCCTTTATACCACTCATTCCTCCAAGTGGATTTCTCTTTCAATCCTTTTCAGACTCCCAAAATATGAAAAGATTGTCGAGGACTTGTATTTTTGAATTGGTTAAAGTAAATGAAAAGATGTCTGTCCAGTATAAGTTTAACCCTTTTTCAAACTAAGATAAAATATTTATGAAAAATGCATACCTTAGTCAAACATGGCTAAGAGGTTCTCCTTAGTATCATTTTCTGTCTTTTTGAACTCAAGAGCCAATTTGATGAAAATGAACCTTAAGAGTTTTCTTTTCTACCTCTTTTTCAAACTCTACAAACATGAAAAAGAAGTTATGCCTCCACTAGACTTGTAAAAGCATCAAACAACGTTGGAATCGTTGATCATGATGAGACCGAACCACTCCTGCTCAAGGTTTGTTAAAAATACTCAGAGGGATTCATCCGAAGGATGAACTTAAAAATCAAGCATATGTTATCCTCCTCAAGCTTATCAAAAATAAAGAGGGACTGACCATAAATGGTTGGGGAAATTTGGAAAACATGATACTTAACCTATTAATGGCAGTGAGTCACTCTTGAACATGGCACTCTTTTACTTCATCTCCATGACTATTGGGTTGGGAAATATGCTTGCCTCATTGGTTCATCATACCATGTCAAAGCCTCCATATTCAATTTTTGGTCAATGATGCCAACTCCATAAAGTGTTGCCAATGTGTTTAAGAGAAGTCTTTCAATTGATATATGCTACGATACTCATAAGCCTTTATTTCATGTCTGTCGTTCCTAAATCAACTCTTCATCAACACATTTTGTCTCAAATCTTGATACCCGTTTCATGTCGTTGATGGGGGATACATCAAGGCACTCCTACGATGGGTTGTTTCCTGTTGAAATCAGCTCATTATCCAGGAAGTTGAATTAGAAACTCCCTTCGGTACCTTGGAGCTTGCATACATCAAAGGAAAGTTTCCTTGTTCTCGACGACATGTCTTCATTATTGACCTTCAACCAAAATATTGTGTGTGGTGTTCAACTTCTGCTACTTTATTCACACCACATATATTGTACTATGGTACCTTGAGAGACATTTACATCATTGGTGGTTTCTCTCGTGTTTGTTAATGAATTACATCATTGGCCGGTAATCATACGGTGTCTACCATGTTCGAATCCAAATCATTTGTTCGCATGGTTAGACTTGTACATTGAGCGATCGAGTGAATGAGATAAAAGACCTTGGATCTAGTTTCATCGATCCAGGCTACGATTTCAGGATTAATACAATATTACAAAGTATGATGGATTTGATCATACATATAGTCATCCGAGCATGGGTCCATACTCTATCATCAGTGGATGAGATTTCTCGATCATTGTGTTAGCCATCAGTAAATTTTGTCACAAGAAATGATGGCTAAATATGTTCTTAAGCCTTCAAGAAGCAATCTTCATGGAAAACTGCTACTTCTTGAAGTCTCTCTGTGTTCTTTATCCTCAAGAAATTCATTTCATTGATAGTCTTCATTCAAAAATCCTCAAGAAGCCCTGCTGTATAAAGGAGACTGTTTTCAACCATTTTTTCCATCTTTTCACCTTCATAACTTCCTCCAAAATCCCCCCATATCACTCATTTTCCCCCCTTTACTTATCGTTCATTCCTTCTAAAAAGAACCGCCTTATTTACCCTTTTTATCGCTAAACCCTTTAAACCTATAAAAACCCCTTTTTATTCCTATTGGAACTCTAAAAAAGGCCTAAAAACCTCCCTTTTTGGCCTATTTCTAACCTTTTTTTATATATAGGCTTTAAGCCCCCTTGGCTTAAGCACCCTTCCCTTTCTCCACCATAAAACCCTACGCCCGTGACCAGGTGCTAGCCCTCAGTCCTTTCTTCTTAGCCCCGGTCCTCCTTTCTTCCACGGGACCGCATCCCCGCCTTTGCTCTTAGCCCCTTTCCCTTTTATCACTCGCTCCACTGTTTTATTTTCCTGAGCAATCTTAAGTCGATCTATCTGATTCGACGGCGCTCATTCCCTCCTCCCATTGAACCACCCTCCCAACCACCAAACTTATTCATCCCTCTGGATTGATCGCAACCGTTGATCCTTAAAGATCTGACGGTTCCCGCGGATCTTACCACTTCAACCCCGCCGATTAACATTTCACTACCCAACAATTTTTCTTATGTCAAATCCGACCCCAACGCATTTTACCACTGCTCAACTCTCCGCCATCACGCTTGCTTACCACCGTTGATCTGCATCCCCGCAGATCGGATGACTGACGCATTCCATTCCACCAAACCCCTCCAACGTGCATCTCGCACGTGAAACAGGTGATATTGGGGTGTCATAACCTGTATGGAATCGTGTTCGATTTGCGCAAAACCACAAACCACCCAACCTCTGCGCGAATACCATTCGTGGTTTTCCAAAACCGCCTCCACTATTTCGCGCCAATATTCAAATGTAAACCCTGTTTTTGCGGTTCCGCCTATGGAACCTGTTAGAGTCAGACTTTGCAGCCTTCCTCCAGTGATCAAACATGCTCTTTCAAAGTGATTTTAAAGTGTCAAAGTCAAATTCTGTCATTTCAAAGAGTCTTCAAGCAAAATTTGATCACTAGGCATTAGGTCTAGGGTTGGTTTTCACTCTTTTCAAATTTGTCCAAATGTCAGTCCATGTCACCATTCAGCTCAGTGTACCATCATTCAGAGAGTTGTCATCATCATGTCAAGTTCCATTGGGTCATTCTACATCTCGTTCATGCTTCAGTTGTGCCTAGGTAAGGTCCATTTCCCTCTCCTAGGGTTTTGGAGGTAATTCCTCTTGGATGGTCAAATCATCGGAAAAACTTATATCTTGATGTTCAAACACCTTCCCCTATCCTTAATATACCTCATTAAACACTTCCCATCACTGAGATCCCTCAAATTCCTCATTTTCCCACAAACCCTAGTTTCTTGCCAAAACTTGGCAATTTTCTAGGCTAGGCCTGTGTTTCGCCCTTTTGGACCCTTTCCCCTCACTCAATATCTGTGATTCCACTTTCCCCTACTTCCTAACATCCCTCCCTACTTCCCAAAATTTCCCCAAGAATTTAGAAGCCCCTTACCCCCTTCGTTTCGCTCCATTTCGACAAAATTCCTTGTTTCACACATCGGGGTAAGTTTCACTCAAAAGATGTTTCAGAGCAATCAAAGATGATTTTTGGAAAACTGAGAGAGGTTTTTGTCCACAACATCCCAAGGAAGAAAAACCTCCTTCACTTTTTACACAGGTATCATGGTTTTAGAGAAATGTCAAAAATATCGTTTCCTCAGGAGAATTGAATGCACCTCTGGAGTGACCTTGGGAAAATCAAGTTTTCTCCTAGCATGTTTGGCAAAATGACTTGCTTGATGAGTCAAATGATAACTATAGAGAAAGAAATTTCCAATGAGCTATCATGAGCTCAATTTGGAGTTGAGGAAGACCTTCAAAAGTTGATTGCAACAGCGCTCTGCCTTGAGGCAGCCTCATTCTGCTCATTTTGACTAGTGTTGGGAGATTTGATTTTTGACAGGGTAAATTGAATCCAAATTGCATAATTCCACTTGTGTTGGAACGTAGACTCCAATATCTTTCCAACGAGCTATCACACGCCCGATTTGGACACCGGGAAGGCCTCCAAAAGCTTTCTGCAAAATGCACTATGTGGCAAGAGGGAACAGGAGCGACCCACGTGGGCAGAGCGACCCACCTGGGCATTTTTCATAGTGTAAATTTGCACAGGAGCGACCCACCTGGGCAGAGCGACCCACTCATCAACATAGGTCCAAAAAATCATTTTGAGCGCCCAGTCTTGTTTGGGATTGCTTCAACTGGCCTTCAAACAGGTTTCTATCAATTGCTTGATGTTTTTGAATGCATTGGTGGCATCATTGGTGGTTTCAAACGTTTCAAACAGAGGATTTAAACCCCACAGTCATAGCATGATCGTTTTCAGGGTTTTAAAATGAAAATGAATGGTTGCATGAGTTTGTTTTCTATCTTATATCAGTGACACATCCATCCTTGCATATAATATCAAAACCATATTGTTCTCATGCCCATTATGCCATTGTGACCATTGCTATTATTATACCATGTTTAAAACCTTTGTTCCATGGTGACTGTGGTTGTACTATGTCTCACTGCCCAATGTAAAAACATTCTCATGACTTTGTTTCAAACTGCCCATTGACACCTTTGTTGTTATTACTCATAGACAAACACATTCTATTGATGCCATGCTCTCCTTTGATAAGATTTGTTCAATATTTTGAAAGTTGCTCGCTCCCTTTGATCAAAATTTCACTTGCATTTAAACACAGAGATTGTGCCTCTTTTCCAATCCATTTAAAACAGAGATATTATCATGGTTTGTTTCCTTATGGTGTTTTGATGGTGGGGATATTTGTTGGGTGTTTGAAACATACATTATAACTTTGCCTTCACTGCATCTATATCAGTATACATATTGCACATATCTTGTTCGCAGCCATGTCAGAGATAGAGTCAGAATATGAGCAGGAGTCGGACAGTGACTCAATCGTTGAGGTTGATGTATTGAGATGGAGCATAGCAGTGCGCCAGTAGTGGTAGCATATCAGAGAGGCCACAGAGCTTTGTTTGCAGCATCACGAAGAGTACTATCTCCACATGGGGTGGAAGGGGTCTCGTTGACTTCATCAGCAGCGCGAGTACTATCTCCACATGGCGTGGAAGGGGTCTCGCCTTCTTCATCAGCGTAGGTACATTCACGGGATCATGATGGAGACAAAGACACCAAGGTCCCATTTCTCATTTTCAACAGGTTGAACATACACATTGCTACATCATGACTGACAACAACACATCATACAACCGAGACAGTGTTTTCACCACAGGCGCTGCATGCACCAGGAAAGCACTAAAATGGCGGAAAAGGCCTGATCCACTCCGGATTTTGGCCGAGGCTTCATTTACTGAGCAAGATACATGATGGAGGGTCTTCTCTCCGAATTTGAGCAAATTCGGAGAAAATTTTGTCATTTTGAAATTTTTTGGTCTAAAAACAGGGTTTTCAGTTACGTGGGTCGCGCGCTCATGCGCTCACTTTTTTTGGGACACTTGCTGGAGGAAATTTTTACATTTTTGGATTTTTCATGGTTAATTATGCATCCTCTGAAGTCAACTTAGCATTTCATCGAAATATGGATGGTCAAAAAGCTCAAAAACACCATGAAAACCACCTTGCTGCCACCTTTTGCACCAGCAGGGAGTACCTCTGGGAGAATGAGGTTTTGGAGGGTCAAATCAACTCCAAATTCAGAAATTCCACTTGTGTTGGAAAGTAGACATCCAGGGCTTTCCAACGAGCTATCATGAGCTCAATTTGGATGCCGGGAAGTACCTCAAATTCAGCCTGGAACATGAGCGACCCACACGGCTCAGGAGCGACCCACTTGAAATTTTTCCTGAATTTTCAGCTGCCAGCTCAGTTTTTCGCCTAGTATGGACCAGTTTTGCTTATGGATAGAATTTTTGGGTTTTTATGATGTAAATTCATGTTTGGCATGTAAATTTGGCTTGTTTTTATCTCTTCTAGAAGATTCACTCTCAAATGAGTAAAAAATCATGTAATGGATCAGTTTCCACTCTTTTAGAGGCAAGTTGTTAGTTGCCTAGATTGTAGTTCCATGATTAGAATTGGTTGAAACTGATCCCTGAAGAGGGAATTCGACCCCTAGAGGTGGGGAAAGGTGTTAGAGTGATCTATATATTGTAATTTCTCAATCATTTTCAGAGGTTGGAGAGGTTGGACTCTTGGGATACCTTTGATATCATTGTACATACTTTTCATATTTTGGCTAAGGAAAGATCAGGGGTTTTGCGGCACTTGTTGGGATCCTTGTGGTGTTCTGTTCTTGATGGTGTTTCTCCTTTGTTTACTGTAAGTTTCTTCATGTTTAATGTTGCCATCCTTTCATTATGCTTCTGAACTAAATTGAATGAGTGAAATAAGGTTGAATCCATTGTTTACAGTGCTTAGCCTTTGAATTCAATTAGTTCTATATGTTTTCAGCTGTTTGGAGAGGATCCAAGTTCTTCTTTGCCCTCTTCAGCTCCTCGTCGGTCTAATCTATCCATATATCCAATTCAAAGCATCAAGATCATCACCTACCTCGCCCCAGCTTGAACTCTGCAAAGGTCTGACCTTTATCCCCGGACCCAAATTTGTTTTCCCATTACTCCAGCGAAAACCCAAAAAACCAAAAAACAAACATTCTTATCTCTTTACTAGCCTAAAATCAGTTCTTATTGTAAGTCATCTCGCATCCTATTGCTTATTTTCTCGAGATTGACGGAGAGAGCCCTCTCCTGTCCTCGTAGGGCTAGTTACGAGGCTGAGCGTGGTTTGATGTAGCCTTGAGTTTTACTTCATTTCAGCCTGAGGTAGATTTGAGTGCTAACAGAACCCCTCCCTTTGCACACTATTCCTCCTCTGAAACCACTGCTCCGTCTCCCTCGAGCCCTCTGATGCAGTCTACCTATAGCCTGCAGGTCTTATTAATGTTTTTTGGTCTGTTTGCAGGTTTTAATGGCAGCTTATAATAAACAGACCATTCCATAGCCATCCAAGTGGCTTGGTCTCAGGATGACGGTCCTTAAATATCAGAAAATATAGAGAAAGGGATTCAAAAGGATAAATCGAGGTTTCTATCAATACCTGATGATCATTAATTGAATCATGAAACCCTCCAACGCAACAAGAAAACCCTGCAAACACGAAGACAAAGAAGATTAATGAAAAAGTGAAGAAACAAAGGATAAAGAGAAAACACAGTTTAAAGACAGAAGATGGTCCGAGAAGGTCTAATAAGCCTTAAGAAACATAATTAAAAGCTAAATATTAGTGTTTAAAGTTCTAAAACAAGACAGATCAGCAGAAGAAAAGTCTTGAATGCCACATCTACAGAAGCTATTACTCCACCAAAGGACCAAAAGGACACATGTAGTTTGCTTTACCTCACAAAGACACCTTGATACCCATCCTGTTGACAAACCCTCTTTAAAACTGTCAGAACAGTTATTAAGTAGACATGGGGCTACAAAACCAAAAAATGACAGTTTACTTCTCATAGAGGTCAAACAGGGTACTTCAAACCAAGATATCTTCAAAGAACAGACTTCGAAGTTATTACCAGCCTACCAGATATGCCTCAAAGACAGGAAAAACTACTAAAGTGGTACAAACAGTTAATGCTATGATTATTAGGCAGAATGGGCATTCAAATACCTCTCCCCCTCTGTCTTAATTAATATTTATTACCATTTCTGCAGCCCTCTTCCTCTTGGCACCTATATGTATTCACATAAAATTCATTGTAAAGGATTTGGAAATTGTTAATAGTTGAACTGTTATTGAGTAAAAGTTGCTGAGTAGTTGTAATATAGTAGGCTGGGAAGAGAAGTATCAGAATGTAAAAGCTATTGGACTCAAAGTATGTAACTAGTTTTGCACATCAATAGACAAGCAGATTCACTGGATCCTGATCTAAATCATTAGTGATGTTTTCTTACTATAATTTTTATTTTCCTTATGTTTCCATACTATCCATTTTTCTCTGATAAAGAGCAACAAATATAGATTAGGATTTACTTCTAAAAGTACCCTAATACTAACTGATAAGATTTATCTTTATGTTTTCTTCTAAATGTGTGTTTGGAAATGATTTCAATAGAGTATAACTAGTCAAGGAATGTTGGTGAGCCCATGCCTTGCTGAGTAGAACTTGAGATGTTGTTCTTGAATAATATTTTCACTGCATGCTAAGTAGAGTCCTAATCAAGGAAGTCTATGGTTAGCCCTGTCCCTTTTTTAGTCTTAAACAACTATTTTGAAGATTTCCCTTAAGAGTATGCTAAACGCAGGCTAGGTTAAAAGTCCTTACCTGATCTTAGGTTAATTTTTATGTTTATCTTAAAGTTTTCCCTTGAATGCATGCCAAAAGCAGGCTAGGTTAAAAGTCCTTACCTAATCTTAGGTTGCCCTTTGTTTTCTTCTATGTTTTCTTCTTTCACCACACTTCTTAATGTTGCATACCACAAAATCAACTTAAAAAGATCCTTTTATCTAGATGACTTGCCTTATGGAAACCCTTGAATAGTTGTTGTGCAAGTAAACCCTTTTATGACTCCATAGCGCAATGGTTTAGCACTATTTTTTGGCCTATCTTCCCATGCTGAAATATCCTTCAATTTATTCCATCCTTCACACTTTACATGACCTTCTCAGTTAATGATCCCCAACCAAAAAAAAAACAAACCCCTTGTGCTTCATAACTAGCCTAACACCATATCATAAGCCTTAAAGTATATCCTTTGAAAACACATATAGAGAGATCCCTCTCTGAATCAAGGAGGGATAGATCCTAGGATTCCAAAGTGGTTCTGATGTTGCCTTGTCATTTGGTATGCCAATCTACCAAATCACAAGACCCCAACATAATGGTGACCATACTGGGTAAATTCTAAGTAAATTGCAATCTTAGACATCCTTAAGACCCCAGAAGACCCACAACAGCCTTAGATTGGTAGTTAATTACTGATGGTGGACAACAACTCATCTTAAAACATTTGAAATCATCCACTTGGCGACTCCACAACTCCTAAAAGACCAAAAGACTCCACTGGTAATCAGTAGGCCTGCTGATTACTCTTGGTTTCACAAAGACCCCACTGGGGCAGCCCACAATACCATTAAAACAACGTGCACACCCATGATTAGGAAACTTTTAGGATTAAGTTTTCTTTGTTAAAAACTAGTTTGCCTCTAAAAGATTGTCATATCTAGCTAACTTTCTTTTCTTTGGGTCTAAATATTAACATACTGGCTTCAAAAAGAATTCATAGCAGAGCCTATCCTGACCCAAATCCTCCTGAAATAGTTGATAATCCAGAAATCATTCTTAGGAAGTCTCCTGCATCTAGAGATCCAACTATTATCAGTTCAATTCACAGAGCTAATTTTGTCCCTGAAAACCTTTCAGCTCTTCCAGAAATCCAATTTGACTTAGATTTTCCAAGTAATTTACCAAGAACTAAGTCACTCAGTGGTATAGATCAGACAGAGTTTGAGCCTCCAAGTTCACCACAACATAGTGGCCAACATATTGGCAGCAGAGAAACCCCTCCATCCACACCTCCTGATCTTCATTTCATTCACAACTTTGGTTTCTCTCACCCCAAATCTACTCAACAGTCTCTTGTTGGTACAAACACTTCTGTCATTCATATACCCACTGTTCAAACCACTCCATTCCTCCCACAAAATTCTATCAGGAAGCATGGTATGCTCCACTAGTGTTACCACAACCTCTGGTTCCTTTACCGAATGAATATCAGTCCAAAATTCCCCATTTCACCAGAAATGAACCCACTACTCCTCAACAACACGTAGACAAGATGAATGATGCCTTTGACTATATGGAAATAGAAGATGAGACCAATAAGATGAGAATCTTTGCCCAAAGTTTAGGAGGAGAAGCAAAGAAATGGTTTAAGGATTTAACTCCTAATAGTATTAATGATCTCCCTTCTTTATATCAGACATTCATAAACAAATGGGAAATTAGGAAGAACCCTCTCCAAATACTTTCAGATTACAACAACCTCAAGAGAAACACTGGGGAAAATGTTCAGAATTATTGCACTAGATTCAATAGTGTTTATAACACACTACCCCCAGATTTGAAACCTCCACAAGGCTCAACTTTGGCCACAGTTCCTGAAGGATTTGATCCCGAAATGGCCTATCAGCTAAGAGAAAGGGATCCCTTAACTTTAGAAGACATGCAGAAGGGAGCTCTTAGTGTGGAAGAAAATCTGATTGAGAAGAGATCTAGGATGAGGACTGAAAAGAAAGTAACATATAGGGAAGACACTGCACCTTCCACATCTGACTCAAAATTAGACCATCTAGCCAAGAACACGGATAGTTTGGAAAGAATGATGGAGAGGTTGGCTGTCCAAAAAAATGCTCAAAATAGGAACCAGCCTCAAAATCAGAACCAAAACTCTAGGAGAAACCCCCCTCAGATTAGACAAAGAGATATTGATCAACAAATCAGACCTCCATTCCAAGAAAATTATGTTGATGAATATGAGGGAATGATAGAAGAGCCAGAGGAAACTGTTATAAACATGCTGGGAGTAAGTAATGAAAACTTTTCCTTTTTCACAGAGGATGACCAGGCCACATATACATATTATGATAATGAAGGCTTGGAATTTGAAGACTATAGGCAAGGCTTTGAGACTACCATCATGGAGGTCCACAAGCAATATGACCTCAGGAGCAAAAAGAACCAAGAAACTCCCCAAAAAAAGACCTTTTAAATTGCTGCTAAAAACAGATCTAAAAAGTGATTAGAAAGGCTGCTGAAAACACAAAACAATAGCTGAAACTTCTAGTAAAAACAAGGGGAAAAGCACTCAAACCACTGACAACTAGAGTGTGGACCCTAACAGCACTAGCACTTCAGCTAGTACCCTTGTAAAAAAAGTTTTAGCTGATGTACATAGTAAAAACCAGTAAGCTGATTTTGCTGATAAGTTAGTGACTAACAAGACAGATTTGAGCCTTTCAAAGAATCAGTTCCCTTTCAATTTGGAAACTGAAATTGCTAAAATCAAGATCTCTGCCCCCCTCACTGAGTTAGTCACTCAAGATGTATATAAATTTCAGGTGTTAAAAGATTTGAACATAGAAGAAAATAATGACTCTGTCAACTTAAATGATGATCAACCATCCCTTTTATTTGGGCCTAAAATTGAAGGGAAGTTCCAAGAAGGAGTAGTCCCTCCTTTCTATGTCAGTTTGAATATCCATGATAAGATTTTATACAATGCTATGCATGATTCAGGGGCTTCTCATAACCTCATGCCCAAAGTAATCATGGAGAGATTAGGCCTTGAGATAACCAGACCATATAAAGATTTTTATTCTTTTGACTCCAGTAGAGTAAAATGCTTAGGCCTGATCAAAGATATTTGTGTAAACTTGACCCAAATCCCAGCCAAATGCATAGTGATGGATGTGGTGGTGGCTGATGTGCCCCCCAAATATGGCATGCTTCTTTCAAGATCAGGGGGTGCTAAGCTTCAAGGTACCATGCAAATGGACATGACATATGCCACCAACCCTGTCTTCAGTCAACTTAGAAGACTTTATAGGGAATCACACATGAAATTTATGGTGAGTAGTCAAGAAAAATCAGAAAATTCCCCTCTTTATTCTTTCCATACAGACCTAGACTCATTCATTCTTTACAATGATGAAAGCTTTGATGAACTAGAGTTGGAAAGTGAGCAATAACCCAACATAACAGAAAACATGGAAGGAGGGAATAGGAATGGAGAGGATCTCAAACAGTTTTCCAAATCTGAAAATTACAGCAAAAAAAATAGAGAGTATGAACAGCCCACTGTCCACCAGCTTAGTGCAAGTCATGAGAGTCGAGAAGAAAGGCCTCAACTCCATGAAAAATTTAAGGAACAAGAACAACATAAACATGCTGAAGAACCCATAAAAATACATAGTGACAGTCAAAACAGACAGGACAAAGGGGACATGAATGAAAACAACAACAATTCTGAAAGCAGCCCTATTTAGAGTATGAGTTTTGATGGGTCTTGTAATAGAACTGGTGCAGGAGTAGGTGTGTGGCTTCACAACATAGAGAATAATCACACTGAAATCCATTCATACAAGTTAAATTTCCATTGCACAAATAACATAGCAGAGTATGAAGCACTCCTCTTAGGACTACATTTAATGAAGAAATTAGGAGCCAGGAAGATAGTTGTTCATGGAGATTCTGAACTAATCATTAGACAAATAAATGGAGAGTACACTGCCAAACATCCAAGACTAAGAGCCTATAGAAATGATGCTATGGACCTTTTGAAAACTTTTGAGGAATATGAACTTATTTTTGTCCCTAGAGACCAAAAAATTCTTGCCAATGGATTAGCTTGTGCTGCCAGTTCATGCCAAAGACCCTATAACAAAAAATAGTTCACAGTCCAAGTAAAATATAGAGCAGTCGTCCCAGACAATGAAAAGTATTGGCAGGTATTTGAGGGAGATAAACAGATAGAAGACTTTCTGCAGTTCAGAAATGAGTTTGAATTGCCAAATTCAGACTCAAAGTATGATAAAGACTATCTTAATGAGGAACAGCCTGTTGAAAAAGAACCTTCTCCCATTGCAGAAACTAATCTACTAACTAGGGAGTTTGAAAATCAAACAGAAGAGTACATAAACTCAGAAAGAGAAGACATAGAGGTACTACAATCTAAAGACAAAGGCTTACCCAAAGGACTATCACCTCTAGAATACTTGTTTTATTTTAATGATGTTGCCAAGAAACCAATAATAGAACCCACTAAATCTTATATTGAGGAATGCAATATAGGCAGTAAAGACAAGCCTAAAATGATCAAGTTATCTAAAACATTGCCAGCTCACATGAAACTGAAATATATTGAGTTTTTTAAAGAGTTTTCTGATGTATTTTCTTGGAGTTATGAGGATTTAAGGGCATATGACACAGAGACTATTCAGCACAAGATACCACTTAAAGAAAACCAGAAACCATTTAGACAAAAATTACGCAGAATAAACCCTGTGCAGATACCTCTGGTTGAGAAAGAAATTAGGAAAATGTATGATGCTGGAATTATTGTCCCTGTGAGATACTCTTAATGGGTATCTAATCTTGTAGCTGTAAGAAAGAAAACAGGAGAAATAAGGCTCTGTATTGACTTTAGGAACTTGAACAAAGCCTCATTAAAGGACAACTATCCCTTGCCTAAAATGGAGCACATCTTACAAAAGGTAGTTGGTTCCAAGAGGATTTCTTTGCTAGATGGATTTTCAAGATATAATCAGATATTGGTACTCCCTAAAGACCAACTGAAAATAGCCTTCACTACTCCTTGGGGCACTTTCATGTATGTGAAAATGCCTTTTGGATTAATGAATGCAGGTGACACCTTTCAAAGAGCCATGGATATTGCTTTCAAATAGGCCACTTCATTGTGATTTATTTATATGACATTACAGTCTATTCCAAAATAGATGAAGAACACCTAGTACACCTAAGAAAGGTCTTTGAGAAATGCAGAAAGTATGGAATATTTTTGAATCCCAAGAAGACATTGTTTGGTCTCCAAGAAGGTAAACTTCTTGGTCATATCATATCTGAAAACGGGATCAAAATAGACCCAAAAAGGGTTGAAGGTATATTGCAAATCAGTCACCCTAGAAACATCAAAGAACTTCAATATTTCATTGGAAATATTAATTTCTTAAGAAGGTTCATACGCAACCTGGCAGAACTCGTTAGGAACATGACAAACATGTTAAAGAAAGAGATAGGAGTGAAGTGAAGTGGACCTTAGAAGTAAAGAAATCCTTTGAACTGGTCAAACATGAACTTCCTCAAGCACTGGTTCTTATCAGTCCTGATTTCACTAAGGACTTCCTCATATTTTCATTTGCATCAGAGCATACTGTGGTTGTTGTCCTATTACAAAAAAACCAGAAGGACAAGAGCAGCCAATTGCATTTTTCAGCAAGGCATTAAGAGATGTACCTCTGAAATATAATATCATGGAAAAATAAGCCTATGCTTTGGTCAAAGCCTTGAAAGATTTCAGAGTTTATATCTTACACTCTCACATTATTGCATTTTTGCCTCATATAGTGGTAAAAGACATTTTTTCACAAGACCCTGATGGCAAAAGGGGAAAGTAGATTGTTGTGATATTGGAATATGATTTGGAAATTAAACCCACTAAACTCATCAAGGGTCAAGGCTTAGCACAATTAATGGCTGAATCTAATTTGCAAGCACTTGATATAAACATGTTAGATGCATTAGATGAACAGGAAGAGTTGGAAACTCCTCTTATTGAAGATCATTTTCTAAATTCATCTTGGTATGCTGATATTTTGTATGTGCTTATTAATCTCAATGTCCCTCCTGGTATGTCTAAAACAAAGGCAAGATTTTTAAAGTTGCAAGTTGTAAACTACTGCATTTTAGATAAATGTTTATATTGGAAGAATGATAGTGGTTTATTGCTTAAATGTTTGCCTGAGATTGATGCAGATAGGATCAAGCATGAGTTTCATGAAGGAGAATGTGGAGGCCACCTCTATTGGAAAACCACTGCTAATAAAATCCTTAGAGCTGGCTATTACTGGCCCACCCTCTTTCAAGATGTCCAAAAAATGATAGTTGCCTGCCACAAATGCCAAATCTTTGAAGGCAAGAAAAAACAACTTCCCTTACCATTGCAACCAATCACTGTTGAAGCTCCTTTTCAATAGTGGGGCCTAGACTTCATTGGGGAAATCCATCCTGCCTCATCTGCCCAACATAGATGGATACTCACAGCCACTGACTATTTCACCAAATGGATAGAAGCCATCCCTTCTAGGAATGCCACAGACTCAGTTCTCATAAAATTCCTCGAAGACCATATCCTATCTAGATTTGGCTGTCCTAGGAAAATCATCACTAAAAATGCTGCTGCATTTGGTTCTAAAAAGATGGTGGATTTCTACCACAGATATCAGATTGTGCTTGGTCATTCCACATCTTATTACCCTCAAGGTAATGGGCTGGTAGAGTCTTCAAATAAGAGCCTGATAAACATAATAAAGAAGCTACTGGAAGAAAATCAGAGGTCATGGCACAACAAGCTGGTACATGCTTTATGGGCAAATAGATTGACAACAAAGAAATCAATTGGAATGTCTCCCTATCAGCTAGTTTATGGAGCAGATGCAGTTTTTCCTACCAGTTTTGGAGTGCCAGTGATGAAGTTGGTCCAAGAATACAATCAGAGGAAGATAGCATGATGATAAGGATAAATTAGACCATACATATTCAACAAACCAGGGAAGAAGTTTATAACAGAGCACAGAAAGTACAAGAGAATATCAAAAAGATGTTTGATAAGAGGACAAAGGCAAGTGATTTTAAAATTGGTGACAAAGTACTCAAATGGGATTCCAGGAGAGAAGATAAGGGCAAACATGGCAAGTTTGACAATTTATGGCAAGGCCCTTACATCATTCAATATGCTATTGGTCACAATGCATTTTTTCTACAAAATATGGATGGTATAGACTTGTTTGGGGGTCCTGTCAATGGCAGGATGCTTAAACATTATTTTTGTTGAAACCTCTATTTAAAGCTTTCATTATTCATTATAAATATCATTACTTTGTTTTGTTTTGAAAAGAGAAAAACACAAAAAAAATAGAAAAGAGAAAAAGAGGGCAGATTAAAAGAATAAAGGTACAACCCCATACCCAAAAGAAAAAGAAAAAAAAAAGAAAAAAGAGAAGAAAAATATGAAAGTGTGCAAGCCTAAATGCCACTACTTGAAAGAGCACTACTATTTAGTCATATAGCCTAATCATGACTAGATAGATTTCAATTTACTACTGATAGGTTAGTGAAGAAGATTTTCCCAACTGTTTAATCTTGCCTTATCAGTAGAATAGATTAGGATAGAAAAGAATTGGTTCTAATATGCTCAAAATCTGAACCAAAGAATCAAAAGAAAGGAATGGCTCTAATCAGATCAAAACCCGAGCCAAAGATACAAAGAAAAAGATTGGTTCTAACATGCTGAAAACTTGAACCAGGTAAATAAGAAGAAGACAGCTCAAAGAGATCAAAATCAGAGCTGAAAGAAAGAAGGAAGGACTCTCATTGTTTTCAGATCTCAAGCCTTCTAAGTTTTGTTTTAATTTTCTACAAATAATTCTACGTGCAGCTGGTTTCTTTGCCATGGACACTACAAAAAATTAGACAATTTAATCCTGGTTTGTTTGTGTTTTCAATTTCTATTTTAGAATATAGAGAATGAAATCTGTCAGACAGCTTAATCTTGACAGATAGTAGTTAAGGTAGAGAATTTTTGAGTTCAACTGTTTAATCTGAACTCATGGAAGTTATAAGGGTAGATTTAGATTAGTTTTTCCTGTTTTCAAAAGAATAAAATGTTGATGTAGGCTATGTAGGTAGAATGTTTGGGAAAAATCATCTGGTTATGATAAATATTGATCATCCTTTCAAGCAGCATGATCAAAGAAGAAAAGGTTGTCAAGTGCAGGACATTGATCTACATTCCAGAGATAAAATTTCCGAGGTTCTTGACACCTCCAAGGAGCTGCCATCCCCAAGTGGAGCCACTGTTAGCCATCAGTAAATTTTGTCAGAGCAAATGATGGCTAAATATGTTCTTAAGCCTTCAAGAAGCAATCTTCATGGAAAAATGCTACTTCTTGAAGCCTTTCTGTGTTCTTTATCCTCAAGAAGTCCATTTCATTGATAGTCTTCATTCAAAAATCCTCAAGAAGCCCTGTTGTATAAAGGAGACTGTTTTCAGCCATTTTTTCCATCTTTTCACCTTCATAATTTCCTCCAAAATCCCCCCATATCACTCATTTCCCCCCCTTTACTTATCCTTCATTCCTTCCAAAAAGAACCCCCTTATTTACCCTTTTTCCCACTAAACCCTTTAAACCTATAAAAACCCCTTTTTATCCCTATCAGAACTCTAAAAAAGGCCTAAAAACCTCCCTTTTTGGCCTATTTCCGACCTTTTTTTATATATAGGCTTTAAGCCCCCTTCCCTTTCTCCGCCATAAAACCCTGCGCCCATGACCAAGCGCTAGCCCTCAATCCTTTCTTCTTAGCCCTGATCCTCCTTTCTTCCAAGGGACCGCATCCCCGCCTTTGCTCTTAGCCCCTTTCCCTTTTCTTACCCGCTCCATTGTTTTATTTTCCTAAGCAATCTTAACCGTCCATCTATCCGATCCAACGGCGCTTATTCCCTCCTCCCATTGAACCACCCTCCCAACCACCAAACTTATTCATCCCTCTGGAATTATCATAATCGTTGATCCTTAAAGATCTGACGGTTCTCACGGATCTTACCACTTCAACCCTGCCCATTAAAATTTCACTACCTAACAAGTTTTCTTACGTCAAACGCGGCCCCGCCGCATTTTTCCACCACTCAACTCTCCGCCATCGCACTCGCTTACCACCGTTGATCTGCATCCCCGTAGATCAGACGACTGATGCAGTCCATTCCACCAAACCCCTCCAACGTGCATCTCGCACGCGAAATGGGAGGTATTGGGGTGGACAGGTGTCATCACCTGTATGAAA
Source organism: Pinus albicaulis (assembly GCA_034641835.2). NCBI lineage: Eukaryota > Viridiplantae > Streptophyta > Pinopsida > Pinales > Pinaceae > Pinus > Pinus albicaulis. Next base: position 143,010,426 of record CM076579.1, on the reverse strand, counting down.
TCGTGTTTTATTTGCGCAAATACCATTCATGGTTTTCCAAAACTGCCTCCACTATTTCGCGCCAATATTCAAATTTAAACCCTGTTTTCGCGGTTCCGCCTATGGAACCCCTCCCTCTGCACACTATTCTTCCTCTACAACTGCTGCTCCACCTCCCTTGAGCCCTCTGATGCAGTCTACCTCCAGCCTGCAGGTTTTATTAATGTTTTTTGGTCTGTTTGCAGGTTTTAATGGCAGTTTATAATGAACAGACCATTCCACAGCCATCCAAGTGGCTTGGTCTCAGGATGACGTTCCTTAAAGATTAGAAAAGATGTAGAAAGGGATTCAGAAGGTTAAATCAGGGTTTCTGTCAATACCTCATGATCATTAATTGAATCATGAAACCCTCCAATGCAACAAGAAAACCCTGCAAACATGAAGATAGAGAAGATTAATGAAAAAGTGAAGAAACAAAGGATAAAGACAAAACACATTTTAAAGACAGAAGATGGTCCAAAAAGGTCTAATAAGCCTTAAGAAACATAATTAAAAGCTAAATATCAATGTTTAAAGTGCTAAAACAAGACAGATCAGCAGAAGAAAAGTCTCGAATGCCACATCTATAGAAGCTATTACTCCACCAAAGGACCAAAAGGACACATGTAGTTTTCTTTACCTCTCAAGGACACCTTAATAGCCATCCTACTGACAAACCCTCTTTAAAACTGTCAAAACAGTTATTAAGTAGACATGGGGCTACAAAACCCAAAAAATGACAGTTTACTTGTCATAGAGGTCAAACAGGGTACTTCAGACCAAGATATCTTCAAAGAACACACTTCGGAGTTATTACCAGCCTACTAGATATGCCTCAAAGACAGGAAAAACTACTAAAGTGGTACAAACATTTAATGCTATGATTATTAGGCAGAATGGGAATTCGAATACCTCTCCCCCTTTGTCTTAATTGATATTTATTACCATTTCTGCAACACTCTTCCTCTTGGCACCTATACGTATTGACAGAAAATTCATTGTAAAGGGTTGGGAAATTGTTAATAGTTGAAATATTATTAAGTAAAAGTTGTTGAGTAGTTGTAATATAGTAGGCTAGGAAGAGAAGTATCAGACTATAAAAGCTATTGGACTCAAAGTATGTAACTGGTTTTGCACATCAATAGACAAGCAGATTCACTGGATCCTGATCTAAATCATTAGAGATGTTTTCTTACTATAATTGTTATTTTCCTTATGTTTCCATACTGTCCATTTTTCTCTGATAAAGAGCAGCAAATATAGATTAGGATTTACTTCTAAAAGTACCCTAAAACTAAATAATAAGCTTTATCTTTATGTTTTCTTCTAAATGTGTGTTTGGGAATGATTTCAATAGAGTATACCCAGTCATGGAATGTTGGTGAGCCCATGCCTTGCTGAGTAGAACTTGAGATGTTGTTCTTGAATGATATTTTCACTGCATGCTAAGTAGAGTCCTAATCAAGGAAGTCTATGGTTAGCCCTATCCCTTGTTTAGTCATAAACAGTTGTTTTGAAGATTTCCCTTAAGAGTATGCCAAAATCAGGCTAGGTTAAAATTACTTACCTGATCTTAGGTTACTTTTTATGTTTATCTTAAAGTTTTCCCTTGAGTGCATGCCAAAAGCAGGCTAGGTTAAAAGTCCTTACCTGATCTTAGGCTGCCCTTCGTTTTCTTCTATGTTTGCTTCTTTCATCACACTTCTTAATGTTTCATACCACAAACTCAAGTTAAAAATATCTTTTGATATAGATGACTTGCCCTATGGAAACCCTTGAATAGTTATTGTGTAATTTAATCCTTTTATGACTCCATAGCCCAATGGTTTAGCACTGTTTTTTGGCCTATCTTCCCATGCTGAAATATCCTTCAATTTATTCCCTCCTTCACACTTCACATGACTTTCTCAGTTAATGATCCCCAACCAAAAAACAAACAAACCCCTTGTGCTTCATAACTAGCCTAACACCATATCATAATCTTTAATGTATATCCTTTGAAAACACATATAGAGAGATCCCTATCTAAATCCAGGAGGGTTAGATCCTAGGATTCCAAAGTGGTTCTGATGTTGCCTTGTCATTGGGTATGCCAATCTGCCAAATCACAGGACCCCAACACATTGTACATGTAATATTTTCTTATATGCTGAGCATGGGTATGTCTCCCTCAATAGTGGTATCGTGATGAAAATGTATTGTAACATATGATGATCTCGACCAGTTGTTCTTGATCCAGACTTGTCACAAGGTAAAGCTCTTCAGTCATTAGCTACTGCTTCTGAATTTTTACTTTAGGGAGCAATATATTATGAGAAATTTTGTCACATCTGATTAATAGGTCTGAAAACTAGATCAATCAATATCCATGAACATTTTTTCATCATCCCTTCACAAAGCCCTAAGCATGGCCTCTCAAAAAAGTCGAGTTTTTGGTACAAATTGCTCAAGAACATTGTTTTTAGCCCTAGTGCACCATGCTTCCTTGGCCACCTGCATTCAACGCATGTTGCATGCTTGTCCAGCTGTGTTCTTAAGCACATGTTGCTCCCTTTTGCAAGTGCATCGATTCTAAAATTTTTGGAAAATAAAAATAATTCCGAAGCTTCCTCTTCTAGAAGCTTCCAAAGTAGTTTTAACTATTTACCACAGATAGAGAGCTTGAATTCCTATTTGATCCTATCTTGGAGACCTCATGTCTTATCCCTTGAGCTCATCCTCCTATCATATGTGGATCTCAATTCTAATATGGTAAATCCTAAACTACCACACTCATCCTTCAAATTTACTACCTTACATAGCATCAGATTTGGCTTTTTGAGATTGATGGTGCTCTCATGCTACTTCCTTGAAATTAAAAAGAGTCGTCATATTCATGAATTAAGGATTATATTGAGGTGTGCTTTGTGACAAGGAAGGACAAGTAAACTTGGGGAGACATATACAAAGTCAACGTCTATTTATGGTTGTAAACTCTCTCCTATATTTTTCAATACAAAGAGTATCTTGTTTTCCTATATTTGTTGCGTTATGTTTGCACTCATATATTTCAATGCCATGCTGATTCATTGAATAAAGATATTAGACTATGCTATGTGGATGTTGTGGATCCTTTGCTTGTTTTAGTTGTGTGTGCAGGTTGTAATTACAGAAATTGGAGCTAAAATTGGATCTTACAAGTGAGGTGAAAAAGAAGGCTTGCTACAGATTACAAGTACACTTCTTTCACATACTCTAATTTCTCTAAGGAAAAATTCATGCTTTTTGTCTTATGTTGTTCTAGATCAGAGCACTAGATCTAGGGAATTCACCTTTGTTCGCAATTGTGAAAATTCCCCATAACAAAGAGGTAGAGCACACATGGAGGACTTATGAATTGTAGCAGCCCACATGCCATAGGATATACTTCTTTGTACTTACAACCATATTTTCATTCAAAGAAAGGGAGTGAAACAACCTCACCTTCGAGCTGGGTTTTTCTCCCAAAAGGGTTTCTCATAACATATCTTGTGTCTATTGTGTGTGTGAGATTTTATTTTGTTGTTCTCTATTTTATACATAATTTTCATTCATATGCATGCACTATTAACATTAAATATACAAACCTTGAAATCTAATAAAGCTATAATAATGTATAATTTCATATTTTTAATATAATATTATCATATTTGTTGTGATGAACTGTCTAGTGGAATATTCACAAAATTTTACAGATCATATTGGTAGTAGAGTATATTTATTTGGGTGTATTTTGGAGATTTACAGGGGATTTAGATCGACTGGGCCAAAGGTTGTAAAACCTTAATCATGGTTGATGAATCTGTGCATAACGTTGGTGATCCTACAAAGGAGAGGTTTTTGTGGCTGGAACAACAAGTCTCTAATATAAATCGTAATGTAAATCTCCTCATGACAACCTTAAGAAATAATCTTGGGATATTTGGAGAAGATGGGGTTTCAAATGTAGAGGAAAAATCAGAAGGGGGATCAAAAGATCAGGAAGAAACAAAGAATTAGCTGAAGAAAGAACCCGGAAATGATCAATCCAGTTCTAGTGTCATGAATTAATCACAACCCTTGTTTAAAATGGAAGCAAAGGTCGATATCAAGCCATACCATGGAAATATTGGCACCATAAAGCTGAATCACTAGTTTCAACAATGGGAAGTGTATTTTAGAGTCCATCAAATTGAGGAAGGAAAAAATATCTCATTTGTGCGACTGAAATCAGAGGGTCATGCTCGAACTTGGTGAGAGAGCCACACAAATACTATGAGTTTAGAGGGAGAGCCTCTATTGACTAAGTGGGAGGACTTCAAAACCCTCATTAAGACATAATTTTACCCTATTGGGTACATAGACAACCAATGGATCTAGTGGCACTAATTCAGGAAAAATTCAGGGAAAGGTGTGTAGGAGTACACCATAAAGTTCAGAAAGATGGCCATAATTCCATGTATCTCCCCAAAGAAAAAATATGTACTCCTCAAGTATATAGGGGGTCTACACCACCATTTGTGGGAGAAAGTGATGTTGTTCAAGCCTAAATAGATGGACAAGGATTATGTACAGGAACATTACCTGGAAAGCATAGGCTTGAAGAGAGCACAACAAAGTGGATCAAAGCAGAAGGAGAAACATGATGATTCTAAGGAGGGGAAGAAGAAGAAAAAAGGGGAAATGATAAAAATATGGCAGCCACAACACACCAGTGAAATGATCCTAACAAACACTACAACATTGACGACCATACAAAGGAGAAGTGTTGGAAGCTGCATGTAGAGCTAAACTCAAAGAACAAAAAGAAAGAAAATAAGAAGAAGAATCTCATGGCCACTAACTCGATCAACTGAGTTGAAATTAGCTCTGACATGGATGAGAAGATCATTTGTACATCAGTGCAGAAGGAGGTGAATATGAGTAGCCTTCAGTAACAAGAAGAGAAAGAAATTACCAAACTCTTCCATATGAAGATACAGGTCAAGAAGACAAAGATTGATACTTTGTTCCACACAAGATCATAGGTGAATCTCATTGCAGTAGAGTTGTTCAAGGAATTCGGGTTGGAAGTTCGTGATCATCCAAACCCATAGCCACTGGTATGGGTAAATAAGGATGCAAAGTTGAATGTAAAAAACATGCAAAATTATATTTTCCATCAGTGCTGATTTTATTGATGAAGTAGAACTATATGTGGTTCCTCTTGATGTATGTTGAGTCATGTTTGGGAGTCCCTACATGTACATGAGATATGCAATATTCATGCAGAGAGCCAACCATTACCATCTCATCAAGCATGGAAAATCGTTCATCATCAACACGCACAAAGGAAAGTAAACAAATTTGCTTGTAAGTGCTAGCCAAGCCAAGAAATTGATCAGTTCTAGTAAGAAGTATGTTTTATTGTTTTTAATTGAAAGTAAATTTGTAGAAGAGTTAGTAAGAGGCAAGGCATCCCTGAAGGGGTGTACTAAGAAATGAATAACAACTAGAAGAGTTTCTATGGGCATAAAGTGATGTGTTTTGAGGGCCTAAAGGGTTACCACCTAAGAGGGAAGTGGAGCACGAGATCCAACTATTGTCGGACTCCCCATTTCCAAACATTGGGTTGTACAAGTAGTCTATTATAGAAGAAAGTGAGGTGAAGAAACAATTGCAGTGACTACTGGAACATGGTTTCATTCGACATAGTGCATCACCATGTGGGTCACCATAATCATTGTATTAAAGAAGGACAAGACTTGGCAGATGTGTGTATATTATAGCGCATGGAAGAAAATCACGCTCAAGAACCGATACCCTCTTCACAGGATAGATGATCTGCAAGATCAATCGCAACAAAAAAAGTACTTCACCAAGCTGGACTTAAAGTCTAGATATCACCAAGTTTGAGTCAAAGAGGAAGATACATGGAAGACTGCCTTCAAAACTAGGAAAGGTTTGTATGAGTGGTTAGTGATGCTATTTGGCCTATGTAATGCACCAACTATTTTTATGAGATTAATGAATGATGTAATGCAACCTTATATATATTCATTTATTCTTGTCACTTTGGATGATGTACTAGTATACAGTGCTATGTGGGAAGAGCACATCTCACACTTGATGCAGGTGCTGGAGACATTAGAGAAGCACCAACTACTAGAAAATCTCGAGAAGTGTGAGTTTGCACAACAATGTTTGGTGTATCAGGGGTATGTGATAGGTGAAGGAGAGCTGAATATAAATCCTTCCAAGGTGGAGACCATCATGAAATGGTCAGTGCCTACTAATGTTTCTAAGGTCAGAAGTTTCATTGGAGTTGCATAGTACCTGAAGAATTTCATAGCCTCATTTTCAATGGTAGCAACACTGTTCCATGCCATAACAACAAGTGACAAGAGTTTCCTATGGGGAAAGGTTCAATAGAGGGATTTTGAGTAGAATTGAAGTAATATTTTATAGGTTATTTAGAAACTAAATCCTACATATATTTTACATAACAATTCACATAAGTTTAGAAAATTGAATTGATGATTTAAATGTAATGAAATTCTAAAAGAAATAGAATTGACTAACAAGGTTTACTAAAAAATATGTCTAGTTAGTGCTTGTTGGATGCATAATCAAATTCCACATTTAATGAGTGCCCAAATTTTAAATTTTAGTAAACCTATAAGGAGATAAGTCAAAAATATGGTTAGAAAAGGTAGAATTATTCTTTTCCCTCCAAATATTTACCCCTAGGGATGACATCATCATATTGAATCCTATTGGTTCTTTTAAAGTTGATTTTGTTAATCAGTTTTCATTTTTAGGCCCATTTTTTACCTCAAAATTACCCTAATGATTATAAGGTTGCGACGAGTCTTATGTTCTCAAGGGCTAATATGTTGCATATCACTTCATATAATCATAAACATTTCATGCACATGATTGATGACAATATCATGAGATGAGCGAGACTTCAACGAGTCCCTAAGAATTCCTATATGTGAACACCCTTACATTGGAAACATAACATAATGCAAGTCTAATTAAACAACAATGACAAAACCCATAATTGTTCTCCATATCTTCTGAAAAAATCTATGAGAACTCCTTGAAAAGATCCCCACCTATAGTTCTTATAATATAAAAGGGGAGGATCCATTAATATAGCGAAGCCTAATAGCATTAAAATTGTCACATCAAAAAAAATCATCATAGAATTTTTTCATGACGAAGGTGGATTGGATTCCTTGAGAAGTTTAAGGTTTCTAACACAGGATGCATTGGAATTCACTCAAAAAATTAATAAAATAAAGGATTTGGTACAACAATTGACCATAATTATTGTAAAATAAACCCTTATCTTGGTCACGATCCCTCCTCAATAGGAGGAAAAATAGTCAAAGAACCTTTGGATTTCAAGGGACAAATAAGAACGATGTTGGGAGAAACCATCCCCACTATTAGACCTTCAAAAAGGGATTTGATGTGATGCCCTAGCACAACCATGTAAGGACATATTATTTGTAACTCATAGGTTTATAACTTGTGAAGGTAGGTACAACACGATAATACCATTACCATATTCACATTTTGATGCATCTCATAGGGAATGAGCTATTGAATATGAATTTCTAATTAGTGACAAATATGACAAGAATGGTTGCAACAGTGAGGAAGAAGAAAATCCTTGAAACTAGGTTTTACCATTAGGGGTTGATTATGATGTTGATCGAATCCAAGTTGGATAAATTGATCATCCAATGGAAATGTTGCGCTTAGAATTTTCGAAAAAAATAATGATCTTGGGTCTCATCCCCAAGAGGGGTATTTGGTTGACATAAGTCATTGTCCTCCACCTCTAATAAAACCAAGTCACACCAACAAGGGACAAGAAAGAAATAGGTTGCCAATCCCAAAATCCAAATTTCTATGGAATCCAATGAGAGAAAACCCCACGAGGATTCAAGAGAATTTCCTCAAAATTAATAGTAGGAGTCATCAATTGAGAGGATTTGTTAGGACCTTGGAAAAGACTTCGATTTCACTTTGTGTGGTCATGGATTTTTTGCAATGGTGTACCAAATCCATGTATTATTTCACAACTTAGTTTCCACCTATGATGGAGCCCACAATTAGATTTATTAGTGATGAAAACATAAACACAAATGAAATGTAACCAAATGAAAAATAAAGCATGACGCACATGAAACAAAAATAGAAAAAAAATCAAGAGAATGGGAAACAAATCCTCTTTCTTAGCTGATGTAGAGAGATACAATAGATGATTAAAATACAATAAATGGAGTTATGGTGAGAAAGGGTGCTCTAAAACTCTCCCAAGGGAAGGTCTCCCTCTTATATCATATGCAAGAACACTCTTCCATCAAATAAGCCACAAGAAAATTCTTCATTAGTGAACTCTCTCAATTCAAATTAATGTCGATTTCCTTAGAAATTTTGGCAGCATATCCTTTCTTTAAAAAATTCTTCTTCTTGCTCCAATTCATCTAGTATTTATAGGCACAAGACTAATCCATGGATCCCTCTAACTCATTAATGAGATTAGGATGGTTGGGAGACAAGAGGAGTCTACTGGGGCTCTTTAATTCCTTTTCAAGGTTGGAATGGCTTTAGAGTAGGCTATCAAACCTTATGTTGTCAAACAATATCATCTCATTCAATGTGATGTGGTCCACAGATTGTTGAGTTTTCATTTCAGAAGATCAACGCATCTATCGAAGAAACAACTGTGCGGACCAATACAAAAACTGATTTGGTGCCCTTCCATGGTTTGATTTTTTAGATGAACATTTTGGAATCTTAAATTTTGTTTTCTTCATGATGCTTCTAGTATTAATTAGCACACTTGTACATTTTTTTTACTGATTCCAAGTGTAGACTAATGTGTGCAATTGGGTGTATGATTATTCCATGATAATAGTTTCCCCCTTATGTGTGAGGTTAGGAGCAAACATATAGTCAAAATACATCATTTTTTTGTGGAAATAGTTGAGGGGATCCTTTAAAAGAGATAATAGAACCACATGATGATAGAGAATTTTATACAAAAAGTTTTTATACGAGGTGGGCATGTCCTATGCTCATGGTCATGATTTTGAAAAACATATTACATACAAAGGATAAGTCTTGTCAAATGATGCTAGCGAAGCTCATTTGTTGTATATTAAAGTATATTACTACTTCACCCTCAGGGGCATATTTGAAAAAGGGCTACTATGGGTGCCTCAATGCATGTTGCAAAGGCATTGCTAATAGAAGTTAAAATTTATGCATGGGTATTCGACTGAATGAAAGAATTGTAACTCTCACAAAGTATGACACTCTGATGTGAAAATTGACCTGATGTCAAACATCAAAGGGGATGATGGAATAAATAGGTGATAATGGTTCCCATTGTTCCACCCGAGGTTGACTTGAGGTGTAGGGAGACCAAGGTACTACTTCAATCCTGGAAAGTTAGAGATAATGTCGATAGGAAATAAGACAACATCGTCTATAAAATGTGTTTTCCGGGAAATCTAATCAAATTGGATACAAGTGTTAGATCATGTAATGGTGGAAAAGACATAACAAATGAGATTGAAAAACACTGTTAGCTTCCCAAAGTTGCAACGTGAATGCAAGTGGGGGTAGTTGAAATAAAATTGTGGGATAATAGGCCCCTAGAGTCTGAAGCACATATAGGACAGGGATGCATGATTGTTTTGACTGGTGATGATTGGTTGGCATCAACATGACATTCTGGTATGAAGTGACATGGGGGCATGACATAAGATCGATTTTGAATTGATGGTATGTATGAGATGAATCCAACCAAGGATGAGGGACTATCACCGAGTAGTAGATATAAACTATGGATGAGGTATTTTCTTCCAAAATAATCTTTTTATGATTTCCAAAAGAATTTAAATATGTTTTGGGATGTTCAAACATAGAGCTAGGTGCTCTAGGTGTGTGGTAACTTTTGTGATGGTGTAGGGGAATAAGTGGAGAGGGTGGGGGCCCTTTTGGCTAGTCTCAGTGTGGGGAAAATGAAATGGGAGGTGATGACACAAATGGTCGACTATAGTGTGGAGTGCAATGGGGCAAGTGTAGAATACAATGGTGCATTCATGGTGATCAAGTAAATTCCTTGGAATGGTGGTAAGCCATGATAAGAGAAGAGAAATGAGGTTGTATTTTAAGTCATGTGAGTAGATGGTTCCCGAGCAAAAGAGTGATGTCCATGTATGCCATTAATACTGTTGTTTAATCTTTAACCTTAGTCATTGGTTATTAAAATGTTAACAAGTCATGCATTGAGACATTATATCGAAGGGTGAGATACTTCCAAAGTTGGTCGAAATAAAGCAAGGTAACGAAAGTCACGTGCATAAAAGCCAAAGGTGGAGTATAAAGCAAAAAGGCTAACGGAAACGTAAAAGTGCAAAGAAGCGGTATGAAGAGCGCAAAACGCAAACATTGAAAGAATTACCACCGCGTGACTCTGCACACAAGGGAAATTCCGAGGGGGTCGAGCAGCGAGGGAGGGAAGAGACCCATACCCTCGCGGAATTGTGATAGCGTGGCGTGGTGGGGACCCAAGGTTAGAAATAGGTAGCAGGAGCGTGTCACATGATAGGGTGACGTGGCGGAATGAAAGGTGGACCCTTGCAGTTGGTAGGTTATGTATTTAAGCTGCATTAGGGATAATACGTTTCAGGAGTTATATAGCGCATGCGGCCAAAGAGGTAAGATAAGTGCTAGATGAACCGGTACTGAGACCCGTACCGGTAGTAAACCTGGCATGCGGTGTTCAACTGTCCCCAAATAACACCCAATACCTACACGCTGCGTGCCCCATTGTCAGTGTCCTTACGACACTTGCCCTACCTATTTCACTTTTACCCCTTCCTGCCTCAGAATTACCAGTCTTCATAGTAGTTTCCCGTCGTTTTCTGCGGTAAAAGTCTCAGGCCTTCCGGTCATGGTATATACCAAGCAGGAACAAGTACCAGGTCTACCCAATCATCACCAGACTACCCTCTGCGTCGCTTTCCCAAGAAAATCTACCTCTTGTGCAGGTACTCTATCCCTTTCAATTCCCTTTGTTTTCCCTTCGTTTTTCTTTTTGTTTTCATATGTCAATCATGGGAAGGGGCACACCCAAGAAGAACGAACCAGAGACTCTGCAGGTCTGGGAAACCAGAAACCCTCCTGGTTTCGAACCTTTCATCGACAAGCAAGCTAGAGTCTGCAACCACCAGTACCCATTCCCCATCAGTAGTATAAGGCCTGAGCTTTTTTCGCATCATGTTCATAATAAGGATCGATACCGGGTGGTTGTGTCAGGCTTTTACCATCAGATCACCCCCCCAGTCTTCTCGGTGGTCGAGTTCATCTACTGGCTCAGAGACGCCTACGATGAAGACCGAGGTACTTTTACCTCCGCCCAAGGAAATCAGATTTTCTCGCTTTCGCCTGACATCATCAAGCAAGCCCTCTATTTTCCCACCAGTGCCACCTACATTTCTTTCAGCGATGACGCCCTAACTTCCCAGTTTACCAAATCGCCATGGGAGCATCAAAAAAGCTTCATTGATTCTATTTCCAGCAGCCAAGCTACTACCCTTCCCAGAACGAAACTTTTCCCATTAAACCTGTTCAAGGAGGAGGTACAATTCATCCTTGTGCTCATTGCGGGTCTGTTAGGAGTAGGTGGGTTGGGGGAAACCTCCAAAGTATGTGTTTTCTTTCTATGGTTAATGTCTCAGAAGGGGGTTGTCCTAGATATCCCGAGCTACTTATCTGCCAGCATCCACACCCAGTTCCAAGAACTTCCCGAAACCAGTCATTTTCATTTCTGTTCTTTAGTGTTCTATCTTTTCTTGTATCAGCATGCTGATAGTTTTGAGCGTTTGGGCTTGGATAGGGTATATGAGGTCAATTATCAGCCCTGACCCGTTTTTTACTGGAACTCTATAGTGCACTAATTGCCAAAAGGGGTGGGTTACTCTAGTTTCTTGAACGATTTCATGTCCATCGCTTACACCATCATTCATGGCTCGCTCTCCCCTAGGGTTTTTCCTGAAATGAAGAACTGGCTGCAAGCTGGTAAAATCTAGAGCACCGGGGACTGGTACCTCTCTGATAATTATACGAAATATCTAGTCTATGGAGATGAGGTCGCCCCTTACCTGTTACCGGTGTTTCCCGCGCGGCGATTTTACGCTTTGGATTATATTCGGCAAACCCTCAAAGCTGACCAGCTCCACTTTTGTCCCCGCTAAGAAAGGTTACATTCTGAGGCTTCCTACCCAAATCGGCCCGTTCGTTGTGAATTCAAGACTCGCCCTTCCCATTGTCGAAAAGCTGTTGCAGGGTATGGACCTAAGACAGGGGAAGACTTGGGCTTATGATCCCCGGGAGATTATTTCAAATAGGAGAAAGAGAAATCGGTCCGCACCTTATGTACATGAACCAAGACCATTCACGGAGTGGAAGGCTAACATGGAAATTTGGCCTTTGGTTTCGCAGATGGAGACAAATTCATCTGCCACAGGAGAAGAGGAAGGTGTCAACAAAGAACAAGAAGAGGAAGTCGGTCCTTCAGGAACAGGTTCTCCCTCTCGTAAAAAACAGAAAACAGTATCAAGTGAAGCAGAAATTATAGGAGAGGAACAACTGCTTGAGCCGTTCATTCCATATGCGCCACTTGACAGCAGCAAGGCCGGGATCAAAGTGTTGAGGGACAGCACCACCTCTTCCGACTTCACTGAGGTTTCACAGGCCATGGGAGATCATAGCTCACCGGTGGCAGCCGAAAGGGTCAAGAAAAACAATATAATTAGGGAGAAGTATAAGACTGAGCTGGAGGGTTACGTAGAAAAGTATCACACCAGGATCTCCGCCACCATGAACATGGATACCAAGCATCTGGTGATGTCTATGGCCGAAGCCCTTTTGGACCCTAATACAGGCGCCACTAGCTACCGCGTACTCCAACATGCCATCGATATGTCTAAGGTGCCAGCGACGGATATGTGTAACCTGTTTCAGGTTGTAGCTGATATGATAAAAGATGAGGTAATTCGAGCTACCATTGCACTAAGGAAACTTGAGAAAAAGCATGATCAGATGAGGACCACCCTGAAGAACGAGTAGGCAAGTGCCCGCGCCCAGACAAATCGAATACGCAGTCTCGAGGATCAAATCAAATGGAAGGACACTAGGGAAACAAACCCACATGCCTTTTTAATAGATCAATTGTGGAATGAAGTCATTTCACTGAAAGGAAAAGCCCACATGCCAGCCTCCCAACATGCACAGACAGCCGAGTTGGCACAAGTCGAAAAAGAGAAAAGGGAGTTGGCCGGCACTTTGTCACAGGTAAGAGAAGAGAAGGAGAAATTGGCAGGGAAAATCGCTACTCTTAAGAGTAGGTTGGCAGAGCTACAGAGCACTTGGGACACGCACAGCTGTGTGCCAGCTACTACGCCTCCTGAGACGAGCTCTCTTTCAGAAAAGCTGGACGCAACAAAAGCTGCAAATGACGTGCTAGAGAAACAGGCAATCACCGCAAAGTAGAGAATAACCAATTTAGAAGGTTTGGCGGCTGAGAATGGCAAGAGGATAGAAACACTACAAAAGGAGATCGAACAGGAGAAGAAGACAAAAGCTGACCAGCAGAAAACAATCTCTGAACTCCAAAATTGCGTGAAGGGCAATATCACTCTTAGGGAAGTGAGGAGTATAATCTGGTCGGACATAATCTCAGCAGTGACAGGACAATGGGCTTTCCTGAAAATGATAGGGGAAAATAAAGCTGCTATAATTTATGTCAACAGGAAATTCCAAGAGGCAGATCTCAATGTGTCCGACAGAACTCCGCACGCCAAAAGCTATATTTCTTTCTTGCAGGGGTTATAATTAGACGAAGTGGAAAAGCACGGCATACCAAGTCGGTTCATGGATGCCTTCGAATGTCAGAAAATCATCGACAAAGAGGCAGCCCGAGATGCAGCTTTGAAAGCCTTGCAACAGGTGATATCGAACGTGGACCGATTCGATGTAGTGTGGAACGAGATTACAGCAGCTGGACTCCCATCTTGCTGGGACCCAACCACTCCGTCTGTCCTACAACCGTTGAGAGAATATAAGACACGTCTGCAGGAAGAAAAAGACCGGATAGACGTCCTGACAGATAAGATTGCTTGGTTAAAGGGTGAGAACATTGTTTCATCCCTCAGCCAGGAGTTTCTCCTCCTACACTTGATCAGGCACAAGCTGCCTATAGAGGCGGCTTTCAACGCCCTCACACAAGCCTATGTCAAAGTGGAGGGGTTCGCCGCGATGCCAGAACCTTCAGCCGACTACCAACAGAGATGCATACAGTTTGCGAACCAGATTTCCAGCTCATCAGCGAATGTCCCGCCTCCAGCCTCAACAACTGCCTCAACTCTTCCACACCTATGAAATCTTGTCAACTCATGATTCGACCTCAATGGCCTATTTACTTTTTACTGAATTAGTTTCTTTTAAGTTTCGAGTGGGTTGTTTACTCCACTCCAGCATTTTACTTTTCATCAGACTACTGTTTAATTTTCTGTTTTTGAAAACGGCCAAGTGCCTGACTATCCATGATGAGAGGCCTTATTCCTCATCATGAATTTTTTTGTTTTGAGAACGACATTTAACAAATTTTGGTTATGCGAAGAATATATTTTTCCAAAAAATATCTTCTCGCTAAGATAGGAAGAAGTCTATATAAGTAAGATCCAATGAGAAAAAATGGTTCCAGATTTCCTGAAGAAACTTGAGGTGTAAGAATATTTTGTATGCTTGTGGTTGAATTATTAATGCAAATGCACAGAGCCCATAGGGTCTCAGCGAAGAGAAGTTCTATTTTATGTGAGGATTCCGGTCCGGATGTTGTATGGTCTATGACTCTTTCTTTGTAGTATTGTTCCATTGTCTATTTCACTGTCTCCATGTTCTTTATATCATGTTTTGGAATGCGAGTGACTCGCCAGTTCTGATATGAATTTATCGTTATGTGGTACTTATATGAGGCTGGCCTAGCTGCTTTAAATATGGCTCATACATGACATGATGTTTCGTTTTACACTTCATTCAGATTTCCTCTGTATTGAATATCGTGGAATCTTGTTCGTTCATAACTGATTGGTATATATGGATTCTTAGTTCTTAAGCCCATACTATAGCAAAATATGTTTTCCGAATACATTTCCATTGGTAATTAGTGCACCTCTTTTACCTTCTGCACCACAAACGCCTCGATTTAACAATCTCCATATAACTTTTGGAAACTGGCCCTCCTTAATGAAAGTTGTTGCTAAGCTATCTGATGCATCTGCGTAAGTAATTCTACTCTTGCCTCTGCATGTTTCTACATGTTGCTGATCTGAAAGATGTCTGGTCCCATCTAATCTTGTAACTCATGAGAAAATTTGATATGGTAAAGATCCCTGAGCTAAACAATGGTCTTATGATATACCTTCCACTCTTTACTAGCTAAGATGTCCTAGGCACTAATCTCTGACAACTCGAGGCCGTCTCTAGGAACTACGACATCTTTTTGGCGCTGTTGCCGGGGAACAAAGTTGATGAAAGATAGAAATCCATGGGCCTCGACAAAACCCCATTTCACTCTTCAGTTAGGTGAGCATGGAGAGTTGAGAGTTGTATATCCCTCACCTTGGCGACTCCACTTTCATTTCCCCTGCTAAATCTCTTTGCAGTCCTAGCTCCTCGAAAGCCACACCTTAGGTCAGATACTTCTCAGCCAAAGACACCCTCTGTGTCTAACCCCGAAAGAATTTTACATAGAAGAAGCTGGAGAGGGAGACCATTTGTTCATACAGAGATTCCACCACTCTCTCTGGAAGACCGTCCTTCTTCCTCTTCTCAGGTTGCCCAGTGGCAAGATTCTAACTCCGCTCTGGGTGAAACCGGTTATTACTCAGACTATCTACCTGCAGGAAATGTCCAAGTCAAGGATGAGGCTGAGTCACTAGATACAACCTGTTACACATTTCATCCTACTCCAGAGGTCGAGGAGGTTAAAGAAGTCACGAAAGTATCCGTTGTTACCACTCCACCCTTGTCTCCATCATCCCAAGCTGCTGTTCATTATATTCCTATCATCATTCACACCACACTTCCACCTAACCCTCCACTTGCACATCAAGCCCTCTTGTTAGCTCCGCCTCCTTCTCCAATGGCGAATATCCCTGGCTCCCTGAAAAACAGATACGCTCCTCTGGAGCTACCTGCAGTATTAAATGACATGCCACAATATTATTTAAAGATTCTGCCCAGATTCAGTGGTGAGAATGAGATTGAAGCCCATAAACATATCGAAGTCTTTTGCTATTTTGCAGAGAATTTTAATGTGGAAAATTTGGACATAGTCCTAAGGCTTTTTGTGCAATCCTTAGATGGGGAAGCTAGGAAGTGGTTCAAGACACTTGGATCTCGTTCTATCAATACATGGGAGGGAATGGAGGATACCTTTATCAAAAAATGGGGAGAAAAGAAAGATCATGGTAATATTCTCACTGAATTCAACACTCTGAAAAAGAAACATAATGAAGGAGTGTCAGAGTTTATTAGGAGATTTAACAAATTTTACTTGAGTCTCCCTGTCGACATGAAGCCTCACCAGACCGCTACCAAGGTCGTTTTTGTGGCAGCGTTTGATTCCGAATTCGGTTTATCCTTGAGAGAAAGGAAGCCAGCCACTTTGGACGATGCATAGACCGATGCATTGGAGATAGAAGAAAATTTTGCCTCTACTGGCAAATCCAAAGGGAAACATGAACAGGATGTTAGAAGAAGAGGAAAAGAGGAAGTATCCACCTCAAGCCAAGACAGAGATTCGGCTAATGACAAGATCGAAGAAATGAATAAGATGATCAAGAATCTCTCAATTAAGTTGATCAAGCTTGAGATGGAGGCCAATAATTCACCCCCAAAGAATTTCCAAAATGCTCCAAACAGAGGATTCAATCCTCAATTCAGAAAACCTCCCTTGAAGATACTGCAGAGGGGACAGAAGGAGCAGCAAGATCAGGTACCACATCCTCTATATCTGGAGGGGAAAATAGAGGGTTCCACTGAAGACTCTGCCTACGAACGGGAGGAGGCATGCCTTGTTTTCTTAAACGGTAATGACGTAGAATTTCCTGTGCATGAAAGTGACGAAGAGGAAGTACAAGCTCACTCAGAGGTGAAGGCCAATGGAGATACTGAAGAGCCTGAGATTGATGACTACTGCAAGCAGTTCGTTGATTTCATGCAAGCTCAGTTCAATAGAAGATATGACCTCAGGTCCTCCAGAAAGAGAACTTGCACTCAAGATCAAGAGGAGGACACACCTCAAGAAGAAGCACCTGCACAGAAGGAGGTCACTTCTCAAAAACCCCCAGAAAAAGGTATGAGGCCTCTTAACCAATCTCTGCAATCTGATACTCTAATGTCTTCATCTTCGCAAGTAACTGCGCCTCCTAAGGTCGAGCCCATCGTAAAAGAAGTTAAGTCTCCCCTCCAAAGAAAAGATTCAAAAGAAAAAGAGGTGTCAATAGATAAGTCTCCATCTGTCTTTAGTTTACAAAAAGAATTCAAAAAAGTGAAAATCCCAGTTCCCTTGACTGAGCTATTGAAGCAGCCCACATATCAGTCCCAAGTCACATCCTTCATGCTTCCTCCAGAAGTAACACACATTCCAGATAGTCTCAACCTGCAAGAAGAAAGGCCTATGGTTGTTTTTGGCTCGCATGTAGAGGAATTGGATGCCGCCACTCCACCTTTTTATGTGTCCTTAGTAATACATGACCTACTCTTGCATAACTGCATGTTAGATTCAGGAGCCTCCCATAATCTCTTGCCCCTTTCAGTCATGGAGCAACTAGGCCTACAGATCACCTACCCTTACAAAGGCCTTTACTCATTTGACTCCAAAAGAGTTAAGTGCCTGGGTATGAAAAAAGACTTGGTGGTTAACCTGGCCCAGATCCCAGCAAAAAGTGTAGTGATGGATATAGTGGTGGTTGACATCCCAACCCGCTTCGGCATGTTACTATCAAGATCTTGGGGGACCAAAATTGGGGGATCGATTAAGCTGGATCTGACCTATGCTATTATCCCTGTATTTGGCGGCCAAGAGAGGAGGTTGTACAGAGAGACTAGATTTGTTAAGACAGTCACTAAAGTGGACGATTCAGTGAATTCTCCGGTTTATAGCAGGGAGGGGGATTTCTCATGCTTAATGCTTGAGGAAGATCAAGAGTACGCAAATGAACCATCATTTTACCAGATCAAGACAGAACAACTCAAAGAAAGTCCTCAGTCAGAAATTTGGACTCTTCACTTCGATGGAGCCAACTCTAGAGAAGGGAATGGAGCTGGGGTGTTATTGATTTCGCCGGCAGGGAGGTGGGTACCTCTATCGTTCAAGCTAGAGTATGAAGCCACGAATAACATGGCCGAATATGAAGCACTCTTACTTGGGTTGCAGACAACCAGGATCATGAACATACAAAGTCTAAAGGTTCCGGGAGATTCAGAACTAGTAGTCAGACAGGTGAAGAATCAGTGTCAAGCTAAGCAGCCTAGGCTGAGAGCCTATAGGAATGAAGTCTGGGATCTGGTGGAGAACTTATTCTTAGCATTTAATATCCAGTTCATGCCTCGGGAGAAAAACAGAATGGTAGAATCTCTAGCAGTGGCTGCTAGTACTTTTCGGCCACCTCAGAACCCTCTATTGAGATATGAGATTGAGGTGCGTTATAGGCCATCAATCCCAGACAACATCAAGCACTGGCAAGTTTTCGAAGATGATGAGCAAGCTAAGAGATTCTTGGAGACAGTTGGGGAGTTCTCCAACATGGAGATCGACACGTGTGAAGAAGAAGGAACTGAAGAAACATCAGGAAACAAATGGGAAGAAAGGGTAGCGGGTCACGAGTTTCTACAGTTGAAAGGGAATGTTATTCCCGGAGGGCTAGTGCCTTTGGAAAGGCTGTTCAACAAAAATGATGTTCCATTGCAGCCAAACAAAGTTGTAGAAGAAATTCTGGTTGAGGACCTGAATCTGGGCACTGAAGCTGACCCTAAAATCATGAAGCTGTCTAAGAAGGTCCCGGGAGAATATAAACAGTTGTATCAGAAGTTATTTCAGTCCTATAAGGATGTGTTTGCCTGGTCATATCAAGACCTAAAAACTTTCGATGTCAGCATTATGCAGCATAAGATTCCACTGAAGGGAGATGCAAAGCCACATAAGCAAACGCTTAGACAGATAAATCCACTATTGCTACCTTCCATTGAGAAAGAAATTAAGAAACTGCTGAAGGCTAAAATCATTGTACCATTGAGGTACTCTGAGTGGGTAGCTAATCTAGTCCTTGTGCGGAAGAAGAATGGAGAAATAAGACTATGTGTTGATTTTAGGAACCTGAACCGGGCTTCATTGAAAGATAATTACCCACTGCCCAAGATGGATCACATATTGCAAAAAGTGGTAGGGGTTGCCCGGATGTCAATGATGGATGGATTCTTTGGGTATAATCAAGTAGCTGAGTTGCTAGAAGATCAAAAGAAGACGACCTTCACCACCCCATGGGGAATGTTTATGTACGCTAGAATGCCTTTTGGGCTGATTAACGCAGGGGCCACTTTCCAGAGGGCCATGGATATTGCTTTCATTGGAGAACAGGACCAGTTCATGGTGGTATATCTGGACGATATTACAGTGTTTTCAAAGGATGATCCAGAGCACATAGAACACCTGTGCAGAACCTTTGAGAAGTGTAGAAGGTATGGCCTATCCCTTAACCCATATAAGTCTTTGTTTGCACTATAAGAGGGTAAGCTCCTGGGACACATCGTCACTAAAGATGGAGTAAAGATAGACCCCAAAAGAGTGGAAGTCATAAATAATATTTCCCTGCCCAGAAACAAGAAGGAAGTTCAAGTGTTCCTAGGGCATATATTATTCCTGAGGAGATTCATCCCTAACTATGCTGAGATAGTTAGGCACATAACTGATATGTTGAAAAAGGATAATGAAGTGAAATGGGCGCCAGAGTCAACGGAAGCTTTTTCCAGAATTAAAAATGCATTTATTGAAGCTCCTGTGTTAGTCGGGCCAGAATATGCCAAACCATTTATGATTTTCTCCTTTGCATCCCCCCATACAGTAGCTAGAGTTTTGTTGCAAAAAATGAAGAGGGATATGAACAGCCTATTGCCTTTTTCAGTCAGGTGCTTCGGGATGCTAAACTGAAATATAACATATTGGAAAAGCAAGCTTATGCTCTGGTGAAATCCCTCAAAGCTTTTCGAATGTATGTTTTGCAGTCACAAATCGTTGCATTCATCCCTACAGTAGCAGTTAAAGACATTCTTATCCAGGGGGAAAGTGAAGGAAAAAGAGGAAAGTGGATAGAGAAAATACAGGAATACGAGTTAGATATTCGTCCTACCAAATTAATCAAGGGGAAAGGTTTAGCCAAGATCCTGTCTGAATCAAATTGTCAGGCCTTGGGTATCAACTTATATATGATAGCAAACGAAGATACTAGAGCAGGGGAGGAAGCACAGAGAGTAGAAGTAGCCTCTCAGAAGATACATATGAAGTACCTTATCAGCCCATGGTACAAAGAGTTGGTAGAGTACCTCCCAACCCTCAGTTGCCCACCCAGCTACGAGAAGACTAAATACAGATCACTGAGATTGAAGTCACAAAAGTATATAGTTGAAAATGGCCGGTTGTATTGGCGAGATCCCTCTGATATCCTACTCCTGTGTCTTACGGAAGAGGAGGTGGAGAGTATAATGGCTGAATTCCACGAGGGAATTTGTGGGGGTTATTACAGTTGGAGGGCTACTGCTCACAAGATTCTGAAGGCGGGCTTCTTCTGGCCTAAACTATTCGGAGACGTATTTGCTCGAGTTAGAGCCTGTGAGAAGTGTCAGAGGTTTGCTAAGAGATAGAAACTAGCACCGCTCCCCATGATCCCTGTCCACATAGATGAGCCATTCCAGCAGTGGGGAATCGACTTCATAGGGGAAATACATCCCCCCTCAAGTGGGCAGCATAAATGGATATTGATGGCCATTGACTATTTCACGAAATGGGTAGAATTTGTACCTACCAGGAATGCAACTGACACTGTGGTAATAAAATTCATGGAGGAACATATCATATCCATATTTGGTTGTCCCGCTAAGATAGTGACCGACAATGCACAAGCCTTCAAATCCACAAAATTTGTCAACTTCTGCCAGCAGTATAATATTGCACTGGGTCACTCCACGACTTACTACGCCCAGGGAAATGGTCTTGCAGAGTCCTCAAACAAAACTCTAGTCCGAGCACTGAAGAAGACTATCAATGAGAATCAGAAGAATTGGGATTCTCAACTGAAGTTCGCTCTGTGGGCTAACCAAATCACTAGTAAGAGGGCAACCGGGAAGTCCCCATACGAATTAGTTTACAGAAGAGCAGCAGTTTTTCCTGTGTAGTTGGCTCTCCCGGTAGCCCGGTTCATGAAAGAAAATCAAGATGAGCCTGACGATGTTGCCAGGAGGATTAATTAGTTGGTAGAGCTTGAAGAAACATGAAATCAGGTAAATCAGAAGCTAGAAGCATACCAGGAGAAAATGAAAGAGCTGTTTGATCAACACGCTAAAGACAGAAAGCTACAGACAGGGGATTTAGTACTCAGGTGGGACGTACGAAGGGCTGATAAGGGCAAACACGGGAAATTCGATCCCCTCTGGTTTTGCCCTTTCAAAATTGAAGAACAAGGTGGCAACAATACTTTTAGGTTGGAGAATTTGCAGGGGGATTTGCTGGACGCCCCTATTAATGGTCAGTTCCTCAAGCCTTATTTTTAGTACTGACTCAGGTCAAGAAAGCCTGATGTACCATATTGTATATTATTTCCTGTTTTAAGTGTTGTTTGAATAATGTTGACCGACGGTGAATCATGAGGAAGAGGTAAAGAGTAGAGAAGGATGAGAAGCGGCGTTCACAGAAGACAACAGGTGGTCTGCATAGTTCTCGACACATTCAAGGATGAACGTGCCATCCCCAGGTGGAGCCAATGTTTTTTAATCTTTAACCTTAGTCATTGGTTATTAAAATGTTAACAAGTCATGCATTGAGACATTATATCGAAGGGTGAGATACTTCCAAAGTTGGTCGAAATAAAGCAAGGTAACGAAAGTCACGTGCGTAAAATCCAAAGGTGGAGTATAAAGCAAAAAGGCTAACGGAAACGTAAAAGTGCAAAGAAGCGGTACGAAGAGCGCAAAATGCAAACATTGAAAGAATTAGCACCGCGTGACTCTGCACACAAGGGAAATTCCGAGGGGGTCGAGCAGCAAGGGAGGGAAGAGACCCATACCCCCGCGGAATTGTGATAGCGTGGCGTGGTGGGGACCCAAGGTTAGAAACAGGTAGCAGGAGCGTGTCGCGTGACAGGGTGACGTGGCAGAACGAAAGGTGGACCCTTGTAGTTGGTAGGTTATGTATTTAACCTGCATTAGGGATAATACGTTTCACGAGTTATATAGCGCATGCGGCCAAAGAGGTAAGGTAAGTCCTAGATGAACCGGTACTGAGACCCGTATCGGTAGTAAACCTGGCACGCGGTGTTCACGTGTCCCCAAATAACACCCAATCCCTACACGCCGCGTGCCCCATTGTCAGCGTCCTTACGACACTTGCCCTACCTATTTCACTTCTACCCCTTCTTGCCTCAGAATTACCAGTCTTCACAGTAGTTTCCCATCGTTTTTTGCGGTAAAAGTCTCAGGCCTTCCGGTCACGGTATATACCAAGTGGGAACAAGTACCGGGTCTACCCAATCATCACCAGACTACCCTCTGCGTCGCTTTCCCAAGCAAATCTACCTCTTGTGCAGGTACTCTGTCCCTTTCAATTCCCTTTGTTTTCCCTTCGTTTTTATTTTTATTTTTAATGTCAATCATGGGAAGGGGCACACCCAAGAAGAATGAACCAGAGACTCCCCAGGTTCAGGAAACCAAAAACCCTCCTGGTTTTGAACCTTTCATCGACAAGCAAGTTGGAGTCTGTGACCACTAGTACCCATTCCCCATCAGTAGTATAAGGCCTGAGCTTTTTTCGCATCATGTTCATAATAAGGATCGATACTGGGTGGTTATGTCAGGCTTTTACCATCAGATCACCCCCCAGTCTTCTCGGTGGTTGAGTTCATCTACTGGCTCAGAGACGCCTACGATGAAGGCCGAAGTACTTTTACCTCCACCCAAGGAAATCAGATTTTATCCCTTTCGCCCGACATCATCAAGCAAGCCCTCTGTTTTCCCACCAGTGCCACCTACATTTCTTTCAGCGACGAAGCCCTAACTTCCCAGTTTACCAAATCACCATGGGAGCATCAAAAAAGCTTCATTACTTCTATTTCCAACAGCCAGGCTACTACCCTTCCCAGAACGGAACTTTTCCCATTAAACCTGTTCAAGGAGGAGGTACAACCCATCCTTGCACTCATTGCAGGTCTATTAGGAGTAGGTGGGTTGGGGGAAACCTCCAAAGTATGTGTTTTCTTTCTATGGTTAATGTCTCAGAAGGGGGTTATCCTAGATATCCCGGGCTACTTATCTGCCAGCATCCACACCCAGTTCCAAGAACTTCCCGAAACTAGTCATTTTCGTTTCTGTTCTTTAGTGTTCTATCTTTTCTTGTATTAGCATGCTGATAGTTTCGAGCGTTTGGGCTTGGATAGGGTATATGAGGTCAATTCTCAGCCCCGACCCGTTTTTGACTGGAACTCTGCAGTGCGCCAATTGCCAAAAGGGGTGGGTTACTCTAGTTTCCTGAACGATTTCATGTCCATCGCTTACACCATCATTCATGGCTCGCCCTCCCCTAGGGTTTTTCCTGAAATGAAGAACTGGCTGCAAGCTGGTAAAATCTAGAGCACCGGGGACTGGTACCTCTCTGATAATTATACGGAAATTCGAGTCTATGGAGCCGAGGTTGCCCCTTACCTATTACTGGTGTTTCTTGCCCGGCGAGTTTACGCTCTGTAGTATATTCGGCAAACCCTCAAAGCCGACCAGCTCCATTTTGTCCCTACTTAGAAAGGTTACATTTTGAGGCTTCCTACCCAAATCGGCCAATTCATTGTGAATTCAAGACTCGCCCTTCCCATTGTCGAAAAGTTGTTGCAGGGTATGGACCTAAGACAGGGGAAGACTTGGGCTTATGATCCCCGGGAGATTATTTCAAACAGGAGAAAGAGAAATCGGTCCGCACCTTATGTACATGAACCAAGACCGTTCATGGAGTGGAAGGCTAACATGGAAATTTGGCCTTTGGTTTCGCAGATGGAGACAGATTCATCTGCCACAGGAGAAGAGGAAGGCGTCAACAAAGACCAAGAAGAGGAAGTCAGTCCTTCAGGAACAGGTTCTCCCTCTCGTAAAAAACAGAAAACAGTCTCAAGTGAAGCCGAAATTATAGGAGAGGAACAACTGCTTGAGCCATTCATTCCATATGCGCCACTTGACAGCAACAAGGCCAGGATCAAAGTGTTGAGGGACAACACCACCTCTTCCGACTTCACTGAGGTTTCACAGGCCATGGGAGATCATACCTCACTGGTGGTAGCCAAAAGGGTCAAGAAAAACAGTATAATTAGGGAGAAATATAAGACTGAGCTGGAGGGTTACGTAGAAAAGTATCACACCAGGATCTCCGCCACCATGAACATGGATACCGAGCATCTGGTGCTGTCTATGGCCGAAGCCCTTTTGGACCCTAATACAGGCGCCACTAGCTACCGCGTACTCCAACATGCCATCGATATGTCTAAGGTGCCAGCGACGGATATGTGTAACCTGTTTCAGGTTGTAGCTGATATGCTAAAAGATGAGGTAATGCGAGCTACCATCGCACTAAGGAAACTTGAGAAAAAGCATGATCAGATGAGGATCACCCTGAAGAATGAGCAGGCAAGTGCCTGCGCCCAGGCAAATCAAATACGCAGTCTCGAGGATCAAATCAAAGGGAAGGACACTGGGGAAACAATCCCACAGGCCTTTTTAATAGATCAATTGCGGAATGAAGTCAGTTCACTAAAAGGCAAAGCCCACATTCCAGCCTCCCAACATGCACAGACAACCGAGTTAGCACAAGTCGAAAAAGAGAAAAGGGAGTTGGTCAGCACTTTGTCACAGGTAGGAGAAGAGAAGGAGAAATTGGCAGGGAAAATCGCTACTCTTCAGAGTAGGTTGGCAGAGCTACAGAGCACTTGGGACACGCACAGCTGTGTGCCAGCTACTACGCCTCCTGAGACGAGCTCTCTTTCAGAAAAGCTGGACGCAGCAAAAGCTGCAAATGACGTGCTAGAGAAACAGGCAATCACCGCCAAGCAGAGAATCACCGATTTAGAAGGTTTGGCGGCTGAGAATGGCAAGAGGATAGAAACACTACAAAAGGAGATCGAACAGGAGAAGAAAACAAAAGTTGACCAGCAGGAAACAATCGCTGAACTCCAAAATTGCGTGAAGGGAAATATCACTCTTAGGGAAGTGAGGAGTATAATCTGGTCAGACATAATCTCAGTAGTGACAGGACAATGGGCTTTCCTGAAAATGATAGGGGAAAATAAAGCTGTTATACTTTATCTCAACAGGAAATTCCAAGAGGCAGATCTCAATGTGTCCGACAGAACTCCGCACGCCAAAAGCTATATTTCTTTCTTGCAGGGGTTAGAATCAGACGAAGTGGAAAAGCACAGCATACCGAGTCGGTTCATGGAGGCCTTCGAATGTCAGAAAATCACCGACAAAGAGGCAGCTCGAGATGCAGCTTTGAAAGCCTTGCAACAGGTGATATCGAACGTGGACCGATTCGATGTAGTGTGGAATGATATTACAGCAGCTGGACTCCCATCTTGCTGGGACCCAACCACTCCATCCATCCTACAACCATTGACAGAATATAAGACACGTCTGCAGGAAGAAAAAGACCGGATAGACGTCTTGACAGATAAGATTGCTCGGTTAAAGGGAGAGAACATTGTTTCATCCCTCAGCCAGGAGTTTCTCCTCCTACACTTGATCAGGCACAAGCTGCCTACAGAGGTAGGTTTCAACACCCTCACACAAGCCCATGTCAAAGTGGAGGGGTTCGCCGCGATGCTAGAACCTTCAGCCGACTGCCAACAGAGATGCATACAGTTTGCGAACCAGATTGCCAGCTCATCAGCGAACGTCCCGCCTTCAACCTCAGCAACTGCTTCAACTCTTCCACACCTATGAAATATTGTCAATTCATGATTCGGCCTCAACGGCCTATTTACTTTTTACTGAATTAGTTTCTTTTAAGTTTCGAGTGGGTTGTTTACTCCACTCCTGCATTTTACTTTTCATCAGACTACTGTTTAATTTTCTGTTTTTGAAAACGGCCAAGTGCCTGACTATCCATGATGAGAGGCCTTATTCCTCATCATGAATTTTGTTGTTTTGAGAACGACCTTTAACAAATTTTGGTTATGCGAAGAAGATATTTTTCCAAAAAATATCCTCTCGTTGAGATAGGAAGAAGTCTATATAAGTAAGATCCAATGAGAAAAAATGGTTCCAGATTTCCTGAAGAAACTTGCGGTGTAAGAATATTTTGTATGCTTGTGGTTGAATTATTAATGCAAATGCACAGAGCCCATAGGGTCTCAGCAAAGAGAAGTTCTATTTTATGTGAGGATTCCGGTCCGGATGTTGTATGGTCTGTGACTCTTTCTTTGTAGTATTGTTCCATTGTCTATTTCACTGTCTCCATGTTCTTTATATCATGTTTTGGAATGCGAGTGACTCGCCAGTTCTGATATGAATTTATCGTTATGTGGTACTTATATGAGGCTGGCCTAGCTGCTTTAAATATGGCTCATACATGATATGATGTTTCGTTTTACACTTCATTCAGATTTCCTCTGTATTGAATATCGTGGAATCTTGTTCGTTCAGAACTGATTGGTATATATGGATTCTTAGTTCTTAAGCCCATACGATAGCAAAATATGTTTTCCGAATACATTTCCATTGGTAATTAGTGCACCTCTTTTACCTTCTGCACCACAAATGCCTCGATTTAACAATCTCCATATAAATTTTGGAAACTGGCCCTCCTTAATGAAAGCTCTTTCTAAGCTGTCTGATGCATCTGCGTAAGTAATTCTACTCTTACCTCTGCATGTTTCTACATGTTGTTGATCTGAAAGCTGTCTGGTCCCATCTAATCTTGTAACTCATGAGAAAAGTTGATATGGTAAAGAGCCTTGAGCTGAACAATGGTCTTATGATATACCTTCCACTCTTTACTAGCTAAGATTTCCTAGGCACTGGTATCTGACAACTCGAGGCCGTCTCTAGGAACTACAACAAATACAATGGGTAATACTCAAAGGGGCCATCCATGGAGGTAAATTAACTGTTGAATGATGCAATTGTTTACCATGTATACATGCGAGGTGATGATAAACATGCTCAAGAATGGGGTCCTTATGGATAACTAAAAATGGCTTAGTAATTCATGAATTGTTTTGCGGGAAAATTGTCATATTAGTGAGGAATTATACTTTGAGTATTGGTCTACTGTCATAGGGGAAAGGCTCTGTGTCGAGTAAATAAATTTCTTGCAAGCTTGCAACCAAGACCCACTCGTGAAAGTATCATCAAGTTGTAATGATAAAATGCGTATACATAAAAACAACCAAAACATCACAAGGTGCACCTAATAAGTATTCTAAGTATAGTAATGGCCCAAAAATGGAAAATTTTGGCAAATTGAAGTGAATTTGTCATGATGAAGTATGTCGTGACCTCGTCCTAATTGTATAATTTTGTTTGTAAATGGGGTTTGTGGGCTCACATGAAAGTGTCCAAAATATAACAAAATGGGCATATATATGGGGCATGGGAGTAAAGTTGGAACCAATTACATCGCGTGACTGCATGAATGCATTCTCAAAAGAGAATGGGCCAAAAATAGTCAACACAAAGGATTTTTTGGGTGGTGGATATCCCTAAAAGATGACCTCAACATGTACTGTTATGATGGTGATTTAAGAGTTGTTCAACTTCTTTGAGAGTGAGGCATTGACAAAAGATGGCATCCACCCCTCGACGATATAATATGTCTCCTAGGAGGAGTTAATAGAGTGTTTGGTGGGAGATGTGTTGTCAATCATCTTGTGAGAGATTAGGTTTGAAATTTTTGGTTCATATGTAAAGGAGAATATAGGAATATCAAGGGTCATCGGTCGAGATGAGGAATAGGTGTTCATTAGGGTAAGTGTCATTCATTGGTGATCATTGGGTGTGTGATGATAAATCGACGATGAATTTTGTGTAGGTTTTAACCCTGCACAGAAATTACGTGCAAACAAATTCTTAAAAAATAGAAGATAAACAATGGCAAGAACATAAACATGAAACACATATACACAGATATTTTCCCCTGGAATCCAAAACCAAGACTAATAGATTCATTTTTTTCATTATATTCCTTCTAATGTTACAATACATCTATATACATGTTGAAGCATTCATAAACACCAATCCATTAACCCTAGATCAGAACATAATCGTAGTTCCTTTGACCGGATCTACAAAATACCATGGATGTAAAACCATCATGCCCAAAACCATGTGCAAAACCCATGCACAAAACCATAGGTAGGTCTTCCCACCTAATATAGGGTCCAATTTTTTTTCTCGGGCCGCTGCCCCGGACCCTGTTTAAAGGGGATATCGCCCCCCTACAAACCCCTTGACAGGGGGGGCTTCTGCCCACCTAATTTCTTCTAGCACAAGGAACAAGGCTAACTGTCGCCTTGTCTATGATCCCCCTGCACATGCAACTAGTCATGGAAAGAATATAACACACACACACAACATTCTCCCACTTGCTGTTTCCTTTTCCACACAAGGGGTCAAAGGAGAGCTTAGTCATTGGTCTATCCCTCCAACATCCATTGATTCTCTACATCAAGAAAAATTCTTAATGCTCACAGACTTTGTCAATGCATCTGCAACATTCTTCAAAGTGTCCACCTTTACCAGAAACACCTTTTTGTCCTCAACCATATCCCTCAAAAAGTGATACTGAACATCAATGTGCTTTGTCTTTGAATGATAAGCGAGGCTCTTTGCCAAGAAAATTTCACTTTGGCTATCACAGTCTATCCTTATAACTCGTTTTACCAATCCCACACTTGAACACAATCTCTGCAACCAAACTGCTTCCTTTCTTGCATAAGTGACTGCCATGTATTCAATATCTGTAATTGAAAGAGACACTACAGACTATCTTTTTCTCATGCAACTGATTTCTCCTCCAAATAGGTTAAACACATAACCACTTTTATATCTTCTCTGATATAGATCTCCAATTTAGTCTGCATCAACAAATCCACAGATGTCCAAAACTCTATCCAATCCTGGTCTTCCTTGGTATCACATACCATAATCACTAGTGCCACGCAAATACATGAAAACCTGCTTCACTGTTGTCCAATGCTCCTTCCCTGGTTTTGACATAAACCTGCTCAATAATCCCACTGCATGTGAAATGTATGGTCTAATACATACCATTTCATAATTCAGGCTACGGACTTCAGTTGCATATGGAACACAAGACATTTCCTCTTCCTCTTCTTGTGTCTTGGGACATTGTTCAACAGATAACTTTACACCTACAAGAATAGAAACCTTCACCGGTTTACTATATTGAATATTAAACCTCTGTAATATTATCTCAACATACTTCCTCTGATTTAAATAGAGCTTCCTCTTTTCCTGATCTCTTTTAATTTCCATGCCCAAAATATAGTTTGCAGCACCAAGATCCTTGATGTTGAATTTGGAGGACAATTGGGTCTTCAAATCCTAGATAATTTATTTGTCATTTCCAATCAACAACATATCAACCACATATAATACCAAATAAATAACACGAGTGCCAATTAATTTAAAATACACATAGTGATCCTCTTTTCTTCTGGTGAAGCCAAGTCTTCGTATATATGTATCAAATTTCTGATACCACATCCTTGGTGATTTTTTTAACCCATACAATTACTTTTTAAATTTGCATAATAGTTCTCTCTTACCCTTCACCGTAAATCCTTCAGGTTGCTTCATGTAGATCTCTTCTTCCATATCCATGTGAAGAAACGTTGTCTTCATATCCATCTATTCTACCTCAAAATAAAATGCAACAACAACAGATAAAAGTAATCTAATTGAAGCTACCTTGAAAACATGAGAAAAAATATCACCAAAATCAATTCCTAGCACCTGGGAATAACCTTTTGCTACCAATTGAGCTTTGGATTTCTGCACCTTGTCTTTTGCATTCATCTTCTTCTTAACACCCGTTTGCTGCCAATGGGTTTCCTTCCAGCCGACAATTCCACTTGATCCCATGCCTCATTTTTGTGCAAGGATGCCATTTCATCAACCACAGCCTCCTTCTAGAGTTTTCCATCCTCTGAAACCACTGCCTCCCTGACAGTTATGGGATCATCAGCAACGATAGATAAAGAAAAATTTGAATAAAAATAAGATGGACTATACCTTTATGGTTGCCTTCTTTATCGAACCGATCTTCTCAAAGAGAGAGATTGAGGCTCTTCCTCTTCTGATTGTTATTTTGTTGTAGAGTCTGATTCTTCCTCCTTTAGCTCAAACTCTATCTTCTCAAGTTCCTTGGTAGGAATACATGTTTAATAACATCTTTCATCTATATAAAGACCACATCTCGACTGTACACGACTTTCCTTGTTTCTGGGTTTCAAATATTATAACCTTTTAAAACATCCTTATACCCAATAAAGATGCACCTTTCAAATTTACTATCCAACTTGGTTCTATTTTCCTTTGGAACATGTACATATGCATCATAGACAAATACCCTTAGATGTGAAAGAGAGGGTTTCTTACCAGTCCATACCTCATGTGGAGTCTTATCCTCCAACGTTGATGAAGGTGATCTATTAACCAGGTAACATGCAATATCCACTGCCTCTACCCAGACTTCTTGTCCTAACCTGACACCACCAAGCATGCTTCTTGCCTTTTCCATCAACGCCCTATTAATTCTTTCCGCAACTCCATCTTGTTGAGGTGTGTATGGAGTTTTCTTATTCCGTGCTATACCACACTTCTTACAAAACTATTCAAAATCCTTCTTACAAAACTCTCCACCATTATATGTCCTTGACACCTTTATCTTCTTCTTTGTCTAGTTTACCACCAGAGCCTTAAATTCTTTAAATATGTCAAAGACTTTAGATTTCTTCCTGAGGAAATATATCCATGTATTCCTTGAGAATGCATCTATAAATGACACATAGTACACACAATTACCTTGTGATGGAACCACCACAGGTCCAAACACATCATTGTGCACAAGCTCTAATATCCCTTTCGCCCTCTTAGCATTACAGGGGAAACTCACCTGATTCTGCTTCCCATATACACAATATTCACATAAATTGAAATCATATAGCAATTAGACATAGCTTCTACCATACCATTACCATAAATTATTCGAAGGTCCTTCTCTCTAATATGTCCAAGCCTTTGATGCCACAACATGGTTTTTTCTCCAGAGACCACAAGGTTTTCAACTCCTCTTCCAGGAACCACATAAATCTTGCACCCATCAATAACAATTCTACCCATAAGCTTGTAAAGAGTTTCAATCCGAACTATCCGCATTAATAATAGTGCTCCCTGAACCATCTTGCATGTATCCTTCTCGAACACTGTTTTTGCACCTGCATCATCCATCTTGCTTACAAAAGTCAAAATTTTGGCTAATGTAAGAATATGCAGAACACCAAAAAGTGTTCTAATCCTTCCACCTTGCAAATTCAACTTAAATTTTACGCGTTCAATGGTTATGGCCTTCCTGTCATCCCCTAAGAAGACATCACCACCATCATATTTCTCATACTCACATAACCACTCCCTATGTGGGGTGAAGTGAAAGGATGTGCCCAAGTCAATCAACCATGCATCATGATCTACATGTGTACTCGAAGACAAAGCTCAGTACACATACCAACCTTTATTTGAGGTCATTTTTGCCTCTGCATAAGGAGAATCATCAGATCCCTTTCGTTTCTCAAGAGATTTAGATCTATAGTCCTTTTTGAAGTGCCCTTCCTTTCCGCATTTCCAGCACACCTTTACAGGTTTTATTGGAGATTTAGATCTCCAACTCGAGGATTTTTTTTTCTATACCGGGACCATCCTCACATAGAAAAATCATCTCCATTCTGACCGTCCATATTTTTCTATCTCATATCCTCCAAAAATAAGGAGACTATTTCATCAAACTTCAAGCTAGTTTTATTGCTACCTATTGCAACAACAAGACTATCCCATGAATCTGGTAGAGAACATAACAAAATGGTGCACTTATATTCATCTGAGATTTTAATATCAACAGATAAAAACTGTCTTACAATAGTATTAAAGGCATTCAAATTCTCTGTCACCGAGTCTCCATCCTTCATCCTCAGGTTATAAAACTTTTTCTATAGGAACAATTTGTTCACCAGAGACTTAGATTGGTACAAAGTCCCTAACGTTTCCCACAAAGCCTTTGTTGTAGCTTCCCTTGATACATTCAACAATACTGAATCTGATATACACAACTATAGTGTGTTCTTTTCTTTTCGATCGAACTTTGCCCAGTCTTCATCTGACATTGCCATTGGTTTAGTACTTGGATCTACCATGATCCACTGATATTTATCCACTAGCAAATCCTCCATCTTGAGTTTTCACAACTCAAAACTATGAACATTAAATTTATTGATCTCTATCTTTCCAGTTCTCGCCATCTTCTTTCACCACAAGAATCAATCCCGCAGATCTTGCATTCAACAGGGTATACCACAGGGCTGAGAAAAACCCCTCAGCAGCAAAGGCGTCCCCTTGAATCTGAAACAACTATGATAAAAAATGTAGGTTTTAACCCTGTACAAAAATTACATGTAAACGAATTCTTAAAAAAAAAAAACTAAATAATGGAGGGAACATAAACATGAAACACATATACACAAATTTTCCGTTGGACCTCAAAACCGGGACTACCAGATTTATTTTTTTCATTATATTCCTTTTAATGTTACAATATATATATTTCGAAGCATTCATAAACCCCAATCCATTAACCTTGGATTAGAACATAACCGTAGTTCCCTTGACCGAATATACAAAATACCATGGACAAAAAACCAACATGCACAAAACCATGTGCAAAACCCATGCTGAAATCCATAGGTAGGTCCGCCCAGCTAATATATGGTGCAATTTTTTTTCCCTGGGGTGTTTCCTCAAACCTCATGTAGGGGGGCTACCACCCCCCTATAAATCCCCCAATAGGGGGGCAACCTCCCCCCTTATGACCTCCCTGTTGTGTCCGACGCAACAAAAAAGGGGTGCTATCACCCTCTGTGTGACCCCCGCACGCGTGCGACTAGTCATGGAAAGAATAGAAGACACACCCAACATTTTGAAAGGATTAGTGATTTCTTGCTCTTATGGAAATTAAATTAAAGGTCAAATTCTTGCAGTATGACAATCCATCAAGAAAATTTATGGTTCACCATTCTCTGAATGACAAAGTATCTCATGGGGTTATTACTTACAACTACAGTGGTAGTTCAAAGAATAATGTAATTCTTGAGATTTTGTACTAAGTGGATGAGTGTTGAGGTGGTTTTTTTAGTTGGCTCATAATTCAAAACAAGTCTGGACAAGTTTTTACTTATATAGTAGATTACATGTTCTATATTATAATCTTCGTCTTTCAGAAGAAAACCCATGATGGCAACCACATATGTTGAAAGGTAAAGAGTAAAGAGTGTAGTCATTGTAGTTAGGGGGCCTTATCAACAATGCTTGTGATAATGTGTCCTTCAAAGCATCAAATGATTATATAAATTGTTCATCCCATTAGAATGGAATTCCCGATGGAGGAGACAAAGGAAGCCATGGGCATAGGTGGCATAATTGGTGATAAAGAAACACAATAAATTAGCCTTTCCATGAAGGCTTTGTAGTTGTTGCAACTATTTAGGTGGATAGATCTCATGAATTTCCCAAAATTTTAGGGGGCAAACCATTATGCCTTGTTGGGTCACAAAGAATCCTAATAAGCATCCCACATTAATGCAGAACACACACTTGGGAGGGTTCAAGCATAGGCTATATTCTTGACAATGCTGAAATATAATTCGTAGATCATCAATGTGGTGAGAACACTGTTTGGAATGGGTTGTGAGGTCATCCAAATAGGCCAAGATAATATGATAAATATCATGGAAGACATAGTTCATGGCTCACTAGAAGGTGGCGCCAACATTTTTAAAGAAAAAGGGCATAACCTTATATGTAAAGGTGCCCAAAGGGGTAGTGAAAGTGGTCTTGTATTGGTTCTTATGAGATGTTTGAATTTGGTTGTAGCCTGAGAAGCCATCCATAAAGGAAAATTCCTCATGCTTGCACAAGCTTAAATGACCTGATTAATTAAGGGTGTGGGATAATTATCTTTTGGGCATGCCTTATTTAGATCTTGAAAATCAATACATACTCACGGTTTCCCTTGTTTTTTCATGACAATTATAGGGTTTGAAAACCAATATGTATAGGAAATAGGATATATGAATCCTATTTTTAGCATCTTATCTATTTCAATTTTGATAACTGCGATGGTGCAATGGACGTTTCTTTTGCCTTACAAATGAGGAATTAGGTCATGTATCAATGTGGTGCTCAACAATGATAGGGCTTGTGAAAGGCATTTATGCATATGACTAACCGAAGATGTCCCGATATTCTTGGAATAAGGCCTTGTAGGAGTCTACTTCTTCTGGAGAACATGTTGTCTGTAATGTTGTATCCTCGACAACGTCAGGCTTTATCGATATGTCCACCTTAATGGTAGGTGAAATGTTTCTCATGTTACCTTCTTCAAAATCGTCTGGCATGGGGATGGTGTTTTTGAACCAATAAATGTGGCCTATAGGAATGAAATCCTTTGTTTCCACTGCGTATAAATTATTTGTAGGTGATGCAGATGATCGAAAAACTCTTTTTGGGAGGAAGAAAGAGCGATGGTGCATGGTATCCCACAAGCACTCAGGTGTTGTCTTGGCCTCAAGAATGTCTTTATTAGAGTGAAATATACTCAAAATGGTGAAGATGATGTCATTAGGTCATGAGATAGTGGTTGGCGCATGGAAGCACTAGTGAACATGTAAGGATATGGCATCATACTAAATATCGTACTACCAAGAGATGTGGATAGAGTATAGACGAGTCTTGTCCACATTTTCCTTAATGGTGCTATCATCATTTTGGATGAAATGATATCGAAATCATGGAAAAATGAGTAGGTGGCTTTAATCATGGTTTCTATGGATGAAGAAATGTAGTAGATATGTTCCTGTGTGTCATGAATACTAGGGGGTGGAAGTATCTCCTTTCTCATCGTGGATGATGAGTTAGAGGAGGGTTCCAATGGTCATGTTGGTGCTATGGGAATCATGCGAGAGGGATTGTACTCACTTATGATGGGTAAAGAATGAGGAACCTCAAGGACAACATGAATGGGGCAATGGGAGAATTGTGGGATGCCTTCTTTCCTCATAAAATGTGAGGATCTTGGCAGGATGAAATCTCTTAATGGTAGAGTATTCTTCAAACTTGACTTAGATTTGGGTTTAATTCTTACACTAATTTTGGTTTGGTTTTACTCACATCATTGAATTGAGACAAGGCTTTTTCATTTTGCAATTATTCATAGTGTTTTGTCTTATTAGGCTCACTCTACTCTTTTGGAGTAGAGTGTTTTTTTTGTAATTTTAATGTAGGTATTTGTCTCCATAGATTCATCAATGATATACCACTTCTCACCTTATTCCTAAGCAACTTCAAGCTTGTTAGATCCACCCTCACCAAATGCCACAACATTTTCCCTCTCCTTAAAGAATTTAAGGCCAATGTTAGATCTGCCCTCACCAAATGCCACAACATTTTCCCTCTCCTCAAAGAATTTAAGGCCAATGCTTTTGTTGTTGGTGAATGAAATGGATTTTAGTCCCTAATTAACATAAGTATAATGAGCATACATATTTTTCATTATAATTTAAGTTGGATATTATTATTTTGATTTGAGAGTGATGAAGTTTCTCTCGTTTTATTCATGATGCACTTGAAATAATTTTGTCAACTTATCTATTATTATGATTAGTTACTCATTAAAACAAATGAATATTTATCTTCTAAATTTTTTATTTAAACTATTTAATAAAATATGAAAGTGGAGATTTATTAAAAATTTATAGAATATATAATGATACATATTCCATAATAATAAAAGTATTATTGTTTTATAAAAATAATTTTTAAATTTCATATTATTTTATTTTTCAAAATATTATATTGCTGAACCTTTTCTATTAACATTTTGCTATAACTCCAAATTTACTTTTTCTCCATAATATAGCTTGACAGATATATTAGTTTATACGAATATACATAATTTTAATAAAATATATCTGAAAATATGTTTGATTTGATAATAACAATACATCATTTACCGGTGCGTTTCTCTTCTCCCTCCATTAATATTTTCATTCATTTATATTTAAATCAAGCAATACATACAAGTAGTTCTAGGTGGATGATATATAGTGACAAATAATTATAAGGATTAGAAAAGAATTTTGCTGATATTCTAACTGAAGCTAAACCTATATGTGAGAGGCTTATACCATGTTTTATATCTCCAATTTTTCACAGAATAGGAGATATATGTTAGAATTTTTAATTCTCTACAACAGATCGAGGCTCTGAATGCGATGTCTCGACTTTTATTTTATTTTTAAAGTGGGTTTAAAAGCTAAAACTATCTCCTGTGGACAAACAGTTTTTCTCCATAATTCACGTTTTATCCCATACATTTTTCAACCTGTTTCCTGACCGTCGCACGCAGTAGTTGTCTTTTAATTATTTTTGGGAGCATATTCTCTCCATGGACTGTTTAAGTTGGCTGTATGACTGAGACCTATTTTGTTTATTCACATTAATATAATTTTGAAAGATAATTGCATTTCGTTTCTCAGTGAAGCCGTGCAACACTGTTATTTGATTTTTAAATCTGCTTTGTAACGGTCAAGTTTTCATATAGCATTTCTAACTGACGATCGTTGGGGTTTTTAACTTTAGAACTTGCAAAATTGGAATAAAATATATATCACTTTTACTACAGAAAGAGCTAAACATTTCTCTAGGTATTGAGATGTCTCATTGAGTTATATATATTCACAGGCAAATTCAGATTTCACTGATATATCTATGTTAATATCCAATAATGTAAATATCTGAATTTTATGAATTTTGTGTAGATGATGGAAAGATTCGGATTTCTCTAACTGACCTTTGCTGGGCATCGCCATCGCCACGTGGATTACACAGCCTATATCAAAACCAAAGGAAAATGAAAGGAGATATCTATAGCATTGCTACGATTGATTGGAGTAGCCGTGATGGACAGCTCTGATGATGTCAAAAGCATGTTTCTTGGAAGAAAGAAACATTACTTTCTGGTCCCACAAACGTTTACCTAGTTAATTTTTTTATTAAGTTATTGACCATGGTATTGATATGATTGAGTTCATCTTCCATTGTTTTTTGTTTTTTGTTTGTAAACTTGGTAGTTCCTCGCTATTCATTTAAATTGACAAAATGCAGGTTACATCAATATATATTTCTATTGACCTCAATCTGCTCGTAGGAAACCCTGTCCATTGGCCACCTTAGAGAGTTATAGGCCATCCAAAACTTAAAGAGTTTGAAATGATCTCTTGTTATCTTAAGAGGTTTATTGTGTATCTTAACATATATAAACATATAAAAAAAGTAAATGCTATCCGTAGTATGCATAACAACAAAAAAATAGGTATTCAAAATATTCAGTCTGCTAATGATTCAATAGGCATCGGGTCCTTGACACTTGACCTAGGCATGTCAACCTAGTGTAGATTTTGGAGTTGCCTATCAATTCATTCAAGGCGGACATTTTGATGACGCTGTTGTAGATGAATATCTTGTATGTCTATGGTATTTCAGCCAGAATTGACGCAGCTTGCAGATCCCCCCAATCTCTTACACTGTTACAATCGCTTTAGCCAATAAACATTTTAGGGTCCAGTAAATACGAATAGACTGTTGAAAAAGCGTCAATCTACCTCTAGTATGACCAGGATTCGTTAGAATTGAATCCATGTCTTTCTCAGGAAGGTCTTTCTCGATCTTAGTTCTGACATCCTATTCCCACCCATAAATCAGAGATTTAACATGGCTAGGTGTTCCTTCTGAATAAGCCTGAAATAGGTTCTCCATAATTTCATTCCCGTACTTTCTTCCTCTTTTGTTTGTGCCCACTTTAGCCTTCTCTTATCCTTACCTTCCTTTCTACTCGACTGTGTTTTAACCATTTTCACTTGAAACTCGTCTCCCAGCAAATGTATGTTCACCCAACTCCACACTAGGGTACTTACCCGATGTGCAATGGCCTTAGGGTGAAAATTGCTAGGAAGACCCACGCAGATGAGACACTGTTGTTGCCAGAGCCTGTAGCTAATCCTTCGTCTTCTTCCCCGTGTTCTGCGTTCCCTGATATGATATAATCCAAAACCCGACAAAGAGAATGCTTTTAACGGGCCCCCACATCCTCCTCTGTCGTCGTTTTCCCCTAGACTCTCCTGACATGCCTTGTTGACTGCGAACTTCCTAAAATACAATCATTACTCGGCGTGGGTGGAGCCACTTGCATTTGTCACCATGCATCATCTTCTTCCACCATATGGCTCGCACGTACGTTCTCCACGTCGCACCAAGCTGCTTCCCACTTGGCACCCCAATTGGGGGAGTTCATTTTCCACTATTGATTCAAGATTGCCTTTCATATTTAACACAATCCTTTTCTCCTTATCCACTTCACAGTCCATCACCATTAAATAGAGTCCATCTTCATTGGATTGAGAGATTTTCTCGATTCAATACACTAAATATATTTTTAACAGTTATATTGGGAAATCTCATCGAAATGTATATAATATGATATCCAATTTTAAGGACACAACCAAACAAACCAAATAAACAAAATATACTCATTCCATTAACACTACCTCACTTCACCTCACCTCATATCTGTAAAAAAAATTTATTTAAAAAAATAAAAAAAATTATTGTTATATCCATGCCACCAGGAAGATGCACTCAATCATACCATGCCAGGCTCAAACTTAATCAAGGAATTAAATTGGGAGCTTCTCGGACGAGAAAGCAAAGTTCCTTTGTATTCCACAAAATATGCTTATGATATCACTAGAGCTCACTATCACCATACAAATACCGAGAGATGGCTCCAATGTTACCAGGAATGAAATAAAGAAATTGGTCAAGAAAAATGTGGTTTCTTGCCTGACTATATTCATGATGATATTAACTGCATCTTTGCCACATCTTTCTTTGCAGAATCAATCTCCCCGTTCTGCCGATTAAAAAGGGATGGCGTTTCAAGAAAATGTTGAACACTGTTACACGTCCATTTGAATCGCTTTGGAGCACTTCCAGTCGAATCCGGAATTAAAAAGGGGTTTATTACTTTTATTTTATTTGATTATGAGAATATTATCTTTGTGTGAATTTCTTTTATTTTAATGATTGGGTATTCCATATATCATTATTACTATAATTATTTAAAATAAGTTTTAATTAACTCTAAAATAATTTAAAATAAATTTTAATATAATTAGTTTTATGTGTTTTTTATATAAATTTTAGTATTTGAGGTATGCTTTTTCTGGAGAGATTTGAACTTTTAACTTCTTCACACATAACACATTTAATGTATAATAAAAAATTTATAACAAATAAATTAAAATTATATAAACTATTTTATGATTTATAATTTATAGTAATAATAATAAAAATAATTTTATATTGGAAGGAATTAGCAACTGCCCTAGTCTATTAGGGTTAGGGTTACAACTATAATTTCTATATGCTTATGTATGCTCTTTCCACAAATAAATAAGGGAGATTTGAACCTTTAACTTCTTCACACATAACATTTCTAATGTATACTAAAAGAAATATAACAAATAAATTAAAATTATATAAACTTTTTTATAATTTAAAATTTATAGTAATAATAATAATAATAATAATTTTAATTTAGTTAGTTTTATGATTTTTTATTTTTAATATTTTGATATGTATAATGAATTCAACTTGTTGATGTGTTTTTGTTAGTTATTTAATTTACATGCCTATATATATATATATATATATATATTAAAAAGTATTTAACACTTTTATTTTAATATTTGTGTGAATAAGTATATGATGATGATGATGATGGTTACTGTCCGTTAAGACCAATGCCGTTTATCAAACTTTAAGAGAGAAGAAAGAATCTAAGTTTGATTATTCAAAATCTTGTTTCTATGGTCAAAGAGAAGGGAAATGAGTGCTCCAAGGTCGCTATAGGTGGGTTGGCTTAATAGGTCAAGAAGATTGGAAGTGTGGCGGATGGGAGGGAATTGAGAGTGAATGTGAGTAAGAGTCGAGCAGTCTAAAAGGAAGTGCTTTTCATCTTCCACCTACTTAGAATCGAAAATTTGATAGATTCTATCGTTCCAAGGGGTCTTGGGAATAGACCACCACTCAGTCTCACTCCGAAGCTCATGGGAATTAGTTCTTATCTTAGCGATGTTCATTTTTTCTTATTGTTGGACAACACAGAGAGCTAATTCTGATTATCAAGGGTGGGGTTGATTACTTTCTTATAGTATCTTAGCTTCCTTTTACCCTTCAGCTTCTGATCCTGCGACAACTTGTCCTTAAACTTGGAAGTAATAGTATTTTTGATATTATATTTTCTTCCCATGCTGAGCTCCTCTTTAATTCCCCAATGGTTCAGCCATGACTGAGCATCCTTATGCCACCCGCGCTTGAGGCGAAGGTGAGGGTTTTTTACTATAGTTAGAAGCAATTTTAAGGAGCCTTTTAAATTCCATGTTGTTAAGCTTCTTCTTATACATCATATATCTAAACATAGTTGTACTTTCAACGGGGGACAAACTAGATTCGATCAAGAGGATAGGATAGGGAGTATTTCCCTTGATCTTAAGGTTGTAGGTTATGAATTGCTTTTGAATCATCTCAATCTTCCTCCATGACTCTCTGGATATATTGTAACCCCAAACTTCACATTTTTATAAGACAACAGGGGTGACAAGGGTCTCAAAGAGGAACCTCTTTTTACTCCAAATGTAAAGATCGAGTGACTTACAATTGTTTTCAAGTTCATAATAAACTTTCCATCTCCCAATAATCCTTTTCTCGATGCTATAATTCCAGTTGAGATGATGAGGGAAGTTACTGCCCAAATACTTATAAGATGAAACCTGCTATAAGCACTGGGTGGTCTTTTTGGATTTAATGACCATGACTTCAGTCTTGTCGGTATTAACCATCGTACCCATCTTGGAGCAGTAGTCATGAATAATCTTGAGCTTGTCCAGGTAATCATGGTTTTTTTGCAAGAAGAACGATATCATCGACATAGAAGATAAGAGTAATGAGAACACCAGTAAGCTCGGTGCCTTTGCACCTCGTAAATTCTAGACACTCCTTTAACTTATCGATGTATATGAAAAAAAGAGTAGGGGATAGGTGCCACCCTTTCTTAACTTCAATATTGCATTTGATGTCTTTACAACACCCCTTGTTGGTCTTAAGCTTGGCAGTGGCAGTCTCGTAGAAACGAATCACAACAATCCTCAGCTAAGGAAGGACCATGATCTCTTATAGTCATTCAATTTTAAACTTAAAAATAATAGCAACCAATAGAATTTATTTAACCTGTGAAACACTTTAAACTTAAAATCTTGCGGTACAGACAGATCTGCTCCTTGGCACTTCGCTGCCTCCCATACCGGGGCCGCAACGTGAAGAAGGCTTTCAAAGACTAGAACTGTGATTATTTTTCAGACATTATAGCCTTTAATTATATTTTTAAATATTTGATGTTAATTGCGATTTAATATATAAATTAAGGTTGAATTTTCTTTTATTTTAGTTTTTAGTTTGAGTGAAACCCGCTTTACAGTGAGCTTATGGGAGTTGGTATTTAAATTTTAAACATCCTGTTAAAGAATATCGTGGTCGGTCTCATAGCCGAAGTCAAAATGTTGTTTCCTCCGAATAAATTTTGGAGTTGTCATTCGTGGGATTTTTAGGAGTTTCAGGTGTTAGAATTAGGCAGAAAATTTTGAGGTGAAATTTTAATTTGTGTTATCCAAAATAGTTTTTGATTATATATATGGATTTAACACTCTTAAAAACTCTAGGGAATTTCTGTTGTGCATAGTTACACATTAAACTTGTGATTTCAATGAATTCTTGCCAGATTTTAAAGAAATTTGATCGAAAAAATCCATTAGAAAAATTTCCAAAAAATTACACTAAAAACCGATAAATTTTTTCATACCAATTTATATTACTTTAATAAAATATATCGGAAGATATGGTTGATTTGATAATAACAATACAGCATTTATGTGTGCGTTTCTATTCTCCCTCAATTAATTTATAATTAAATCAAACAATGCATAGAAGTAATTCTAGTTGTACGTGGATGATATATAGTGACAAGTAATTATAATGCTAGGAAAACAATTTTGCACGTCGATGATATATAGTGACAAGTAATTATAATGCTAGGAAGACGCTAACTGAACCTAAACGTATTGGTGAGAAGCTCATACCATGTTGAAATCTTGAGGAGAAAATGTTTGATATGCCAAATTTCTCACGAAATAGGAGATATATGTTTACCAATATTGAAATCACAAGGAAAAAATGTTTTACATTCCAAATTTCTCACAAAATAGGAGATATATGTTAGCATTTTTAAAGTGTAGTTTAAATGCTAAAGTTAACTCTGTTTGATATGCCAAATTTCTCACGAAATAGGAGAAATATGTTAGCAATATTGAAATCACGTGGAAAAAATGTTTTATATTCCAATTTTCTCACAAAATAGGAGATATATGTTAGCATTTTTAAAGTGTAGTTTAAATGGTAAAGTTAACTCTTCCTTCACAACAGACCAAGGTTATGAATGTGATGTCTGGATATTTATTTTTAAAGTGTAATTTAAATGGTAAAGTTAACTCTCTTTTATTAGAGATGAATACAAAAAACAATTTAAAAATTTCATTTCCAGACACGGTCATTTATATAAAAGTTTGTTGGAGATTCAATAGTGGTTATGTTGACTATAATTCATTTCGTACCTACATCACCAACTATTAAGTTCATCGCTAATTATAGAACAATTGGTGTTTGTACTTCACCGTCATGTGAACAATAGTCGTGTTTATTATTTTGACATCTTTCTTTGATAACGTCTCAGCTAAGCATACAATATAATTTGGATTTTCTACAACACAATTTACTTCTACAAATTTCAAATTTATCCTTCTCAAGAGGCTTGGTGAATATGTCAGCCACATTTTCATCTGTATTACAATATGTTAAGTCAATTTCTTTTGATTGCATTTTTTCTCTTACAAAATGTTGATGTGTTTCTATATGCTTTGACCTTGCAGATATACTGGATTGTTTGCCAATTTGATAGCACTTTGATTGTCGCTTCTTATTATTGTAGGTGCTTCTTGTGTTTCTCCAACATCTTCAAGTATCCTTCTAAGCCATATTGTTTAGTAGGTAGCACTGCTTAATTCTTTATACTAAGCTACAGTGGATGACAAGGAAACAATTAGTTGTTTCTCACTGCTCCATGATATCACTCCTGAACCTATATTGAACACGTATCGAGTAGTAGATTTCCTGTCATTTGGATTTCCACCCTAGTCAGAATCAGAAGAACGTGCCAACCCAACATCAAATTCATCAATATAAATAATACCAAAATTAAGCGTTCCTTTTAGATATTGAAGGACTTTCTTTGCTACTTTCCAATGGCTTTCACAAGGCTTAACCATAAACTGACTAAGTATGCTTACAAATTATGTTATATCTGGCATGGTAGTGGTGAGGTAGTTTAAACTTCCCACCAGTTGACGATACAAGGTTCCATTCACCTCTTTGGTTCCATCAACATTGTAAATTATAACATTTTGTTCTAAAGGAGTAAATACTACCTTACATTCAATCATATTGAATCTTTTAAGGATGTACCTTATATATTTGCTTTGTGCGATTAATGTCTTACCAAATTCCCTACAAATTTCAAAACCTAAATAATATTGTAATTCACCAGGATTCTTCATCTCAAATAAATGTGACAATTGACTTCTAATTTCTTCGATAAACTTGGATGCATTTCCTATTATGATAAGATCATCAACTTATATAGGGGCGGAAACGTGAACCTGAGTTACACTTTTGTGAGAATTGCGGGTTGAAAATTTTTTTCGGCAATAGTTCGGCCGAACTTGTTTTTACAGTTCGGCCGAACTTGTGATTCCGTTTAGACTGACGGTTTACTGACGGCGCGGGCAAACAGAATTTTTGCCGGAGTTTGGAAAACCAGCAACTAAAGTTTGGCCGAACTTGTATAAAAGTTCGGCTGAACTAATAGTTCGGCCGAACTTTTACATTTAAAATAGTTCGGCCGAACTATTTTCTATAAATAAATCGCCCGCGAAGTTAATCATTTTATTCTTCCCGCGTTTTGTCTGTCGCTATCGCATCTCGTCGCCGTGCTGGAGTTTTGTCGCACCTCGTCGCCGTGCTGG
Organism: Pinus albicaulis; assembly: GCA_034641835.2. NCBI lineage: Eukaryota > Viridiplantae > Streptophyta > Pinopsida > Pinales > Pinaceae > Pinus > Pinus albicaulis. The sequence goes on along the minus strand of CM076579.1, from coordinate 142,965,496 downwards.
AGTTCTGTTGCACCTCGTCGCCGTGCTGGAGTTTTGTCACACCTCGTCGTCGTTCTGGAGTTCTGTTTCACCTCGTCACCGCAGCTCCTCGTGTTTGCCACGGTCGCGCTCTTCGGTCATCGGGTAAGTCTGTTTACACATTTTTGACGTGGAAAATCGTGAAAATCTGTGGAAAATTTGGAAAATCTCGTGTTTGAGGTGGAAAATTTGGAAAATCTCGTGTTTGACGTGGAAAATATGTTAATGCATTTTTGTATCTGTTAATGCATTTTTGTATGTGTTCCCTTAATCCTTCAGCTGCACCCTGCATGCCATTAAAATAAAGTATAATTAAATCAAAACAGACAGTCTATAAACAATTTTTTTTCTGAGTTCATAGATTTGTTACCTCCTTTTTGTCTTCGAGGTACGCCATCAGTTCCCTTGCACTGGTGAAGCTCAATCTCACTTTCTTTCCTTGTGACTCTTCCTCTGACTTTTGGCGAGCGAGTGTCAAGATGATATCGTGTACACTGGCAACACCATTTGTGGTTCTAGTAACAAGAGCTCTGCTTTCTAACATCTTCAGTTCAGCTTTTCCCACAATGTCTTCCACATTGTGCCAATCCCATCCTTTGAAATATGAACATATATCTAAAAATGGATCTCTGCAATCATGGGGAAGAGCATCGTAGGCAAAAGCGTAGCGCATCTCCTTAAAGTCTTCACTCGCCCATTTATCTTTCTGTCGCATCAGTGTAGAATAAGCTTCATGTCTATCATCAGCCCGACCTATGAATGGTGCAGCGAATGTTAGCATGAGTGTAATTTTGCCACATGTTTGTATGATCTCATTCAATTGAGTCTCATTTAATATTCCATCCTCTATTTCCTCTACAGAACTCAAATTTTGACAGAATATAAATTTCCTCTACAGAACTCAAATTTTGACAGAATATTATCAGGGAAAAAGGACATATCAGATTGCCATAAAATTTCAATATTCAGGACTGTCTTTCTTTTTTATTTCTGAACAATGGGTTGTTTTTCTTTTTTTTTTGGTTTCTGAATTATACTTGGATGAATACTTAGTGTTTTTATTATGACTTCAATATGACTTCAATACGGCCCTACTGTTTTTGTGGTTTCATACAGTTAGTGTTGAATGGGCTGTTTTTCTTTTTTTTTATTTCTGAATTATACTTGGATGAATGCTTAGTGTTTTTATTATGATTTCAATATGACTTCAATACAGGCATATTGTTTTTGTGGTTTCATACAGTTAGTGTTGATTCAATGGAAGAAAATTTGTTGTATATGTTTTAAGAGGATATGTAACCATAAATCAATGTTTTTTTTAATTTTTTTTTAAGAATTTTAAGAATTATAGATTTAACTTTTTAATTTGTAAAATTTGAGTGTCGTCAAGGTTTTTTCAGATGCTTAATTTATTTATGTATTCAAAAGTCTATTTTGAATATGAAGAAATTACAATTTTGTATCAAAATTGTATAATACTTTTGAATCCTATTGACCAACCTTATGGTCATTCATTGGACATATATATATATATATATATATATATATATATATATATTTTATTTTTATTTTTTTAATTTCAGAAATAAAACATATTATTTATCGGTAATTGGAATGAAATTACATCTTTCATGTGCAAAGAGAACTTCCCTGTAGTCCTACATTTTCCATATAGTTGAAGGTCACCAAACAATTGCGGTCAATAATTTTTTGGTCCATTCCATACTCAAGTGCGAAAATCTCTAGCATTTCAAGTTTTTGGTCATCATAGCTATTAAGGAATGAAAAAGGACACTAGTATTGATATATTGCTTCCATTATATCATTCTTTTTCAAGGTTGATTCCATCCTTTTTGAAGTATATTTGTCTAAATCCTTATCTACAAGGGCACATTGTGTATTGTGGTGCATGTTGTGTATCTCTTGTTGTGAATCTCAAGTTACTTTAAAAATTTGGTCACCTAGTATGCTTAATGAGCTTGGAATTACACTTTAGAAAGAATCCAATTACAATTGAGACTTAAGTTCTACCATCTTAAAATAAGAATTCACGAATTCACGAACTAGTTCCGAAAAAAAATTTCAACCCGCAATTCTCACAAAAGTGTAACCCAGGTTCCATAGTTATTTATAATTTTTATTTTAGAAAGAACCTTCAACCAAAAATACCCCAAAGGTTAGTCCCCTGTGTGCCCTTTGAGACACATTAGGTCATTCCACCAATTCATGCCCCATGCTTCATGAGTTGAAGGCTATCCTTTATACCCCTTAAGCACCCCCATTTCTCCCCACTCCATCATGTGATGTTGCCACCTCATCACGTAATAAGGGTTTAAGAACCAACGACCTCTTGTATATTTATGTGAAACACAAACATTATACACAACATTGTCTCAATCTCCGACGATATCAAGATGTGTTGGTCACCATACATCATGCCTCAATAGTAGCACCGCCACTTACACCAACCTCATATGTTGATGATTCCTCTTCCACCATTTATTATGTCACGAACTCGGTTAATTAGTATATGGCATGCCCTTGAGTGCTCTATGTTAAAGACACTCATCTCATCTATATGTGTCCTTTACTCATCAAATACCATCATCACCGCATGCATCAAGTGACATATCCCCCTCATCAAGATCCCAATCCGCCTAATTTTGGATGCTCCTCATACACTAAGTACCTTGACCATATCAATGGAATACCCAACTCCTAGCATGGTTCCCACCACACCAACACAACTATTGGAGATTCAAACGACCTCACCACTTAGAAAATGATAAGAAATTATTTCACCCCCTTGTACTAACAATACATAGAAAGAATAACATAATTAATAGAAGAGATAAAAATATGAATTAGAGAAAGGGATGGATCACATATTAAAGGAAATGTAAGCCAACCTAGGAAGAAACCAACTTTTCGCTCCCACTTCAAATAATTTTTAAGAGTAAACAATGAAAACAACAAATTGATCTATGTACCAGATGTACAACATTCAACCATACCTATATAAAGAGTGTATAATGAAATTAATGTTGGTTTACTTCAACACTTGGAAAATATCTTGTTTCTATCCCATTTGTGGAAGTTATGCAAATATGAAATAAAGATATATAAGGTTAAGAAGTTCTTAAAATTTGATGAAGTAGATGACCCTACTTTTGAGGATTATCCTATAAAGTTATAAAAGATGAATCAAGGGAATAAAAATGTAATTCATAAACATTTTCATATATTCCTACTAATAAATAAAATATTATTACACAACTATATGCTAGATTTAGGAGAAACACCTGATGTAATTCCTTTGAAAGTGATGAAATAATTAGGCCTTACAACAACTAGGGCATATAGAAATGTATGTGCTATGGATCCTATGAAAATCGGGATGGGTAGAGTAATAAATACACATGTTTTGAAATTTTTTGAGGAGTAGCTCAAAGCATGCATATATAAAAAATTAAGTGGCTACTTTCTTCATATTCCATGAGGGACTATTGTTCTTCCTAAATACTATTCATTTCATGTACCTCTGAATTATTTCTAGTGAAATTAAATGACTTGAAATTAAATTTCCTAAAGCCTATTGAAATTTCTCCTTCAAAATAAGGATGCACTCCCATTTGATTCTCACGGATAGGTTGTAATCATGAGGCTCTCACTCAAGAGTGGACCTTCGCAAAATCTTGTGACGTCTTGTCATAAACAAAACCGTCAAATTGAAAACACATCATTTTTCTCCTTCAAAGAAAAAAAAAATTTCACATCATGTGAATATGTCCATGTACTCTTACATATTGGTGTACAAAACCATCAACCAAACACAAGTTGACAAAACATGCCTCTTCAAACCACTGACTCTGAAGACAAATAATAGAGGTCATGTACTTTCAACATCTTGCTTCATGCAACATGCACTGGATACTTTGAATTTGCAAAGAAATTAATGAAACATCAAAATACATGCTAGGCCTTAATTGGATAAGAAATCTAACCATTTGTCAGCAAACCATTTCAATGGCGCTTCTTTTTCTTTCAACTATGTTGAATTTAGCTTTTAGTTATATTTTTAATTTTGGAGAAAATAACTATTTATTTCATGTGTAATTAGATTAGTGATTTCATGTGTTAGGGTTGTGGATTCAGGCATTGAAACAACACCATTATATTTCAAATTTAAAAATGATGGTTTTAGTCCTAGGTAGCTTAGAATCCTACTTGTTTTCAAAATAAGGATGCACTCCCATTTGATTCTCACGGATAGGTTGTAATCATGAGGCTCTCGCTCAAGAGTGGACCTTCGCAAAATCTTGTGATGTCTTGTCACAAACAAAACCATCAAACTAAAAACACATCATTTTTCTCCTTCAAAGAAAAAAAAAATTCACATCATGTGAATATGTCCATGTACTCTTACATATTGGTGTACAAAACCATCAACCAAACACAAGTTGACAAAACATGCCTTTTCAAACAACCGACTCTTAAGTCAAATAATAGAGCTCATGTACAAATTTCCATATTTGTTGCATTTAAGTGTGTCTAACATAACTCTACTTTCAACATCTTGCTTCATGCAACATGCACCATACTTTGAATTTGCAAAGACCCGAATTCTCCACCCCCCATTAAAATGACCCTACAAGTTGATTCTTTCAGTTTTTTCACTCTATAAGCATCAACGTACGATTATGCATGATGGAGAACTTCCAGCGGGTCTCATAATATATTTAACAAGGGAAAGCGCTAGATATTCTCCACCATGCATAATCGTACGTTGGATTTGGTGATAATTGTCTCCATATTTTGGCTTTTTGACCCGCAAAACATAATTATTTTAGAAGGGAGGGAAGGAGGGATGATCACATTGACTTGCTTGATGACCTGTCTATGAAGATTAACTACCTCAAGAACTATTTTTTTGCGTAGGGAAAGACACATTCCCATGTCTGAGCATGAAAACGTTCTTTGATATTGTTGATGTCTCTAGTGTTTACTTCTACAAGTTCTATAGGCAGAGTCTGTAAAGGGCCAGGTAGCCTCTGGATCTCATCTTTTATGAAAGGTGACATATCTAGTAAATGCCCCTGCATTCAATCTCTGGAATGGATCTAAATAGAAGTTCTTCATTTTTTAATATTCGTAAAACACAACAACTTTAAGGTAAACTATGTACATGTTCCATTCATCATGAACACAAACCTCACAAGCCTCCTTGGCTTTGGAGCATTTTCCATGTTTTCCATAACCAAGACCCAAATAATTAGGCCCTTCTTAAAGAACATTTGGCTCAACTATGCCCTTCTTAAAGAACATTTGGCTCAACTATGCCTTGTACATGCTTGCCTTTAAAACCCTTTACTTTCATAGCACATTTTCATCAAAAATTTGGACCTTGTTCCTCTAATGTCTCTAATGTCTCTCAAAATCACGTACACATTCATTTTCAGAGGAAATTGAAGGTACTCTAATGTCTCTAATGTCTCTCAAAATCACGTACACATTCATTTTCAGAGGAAATTGAAGGTAGAAACCAATCTAGCTAATTCTTCTAACTAACCTTGACTAAAATGAGCTAAATTGTACTTTGATACGAACTTTATTTAAATTGTCCACCCCACATTAGGCACCAATGATTATAACCTTTAATGGGCTAGCATTGGTTTGTAATCATCATCTCAAAATGACCTAGTAGATGAAAAATTATCATGTTTGTAATCATCGTTTCACACCATCTACATATGACCCTTCTACACATTATATGATTGAATTTATGGTAGGTCATCTCTTCTATCTAGACCATGATTGATTGTGACATTAGGTGAATAAAGGAAATTTGATAAGGAAGGGATCAATATAAGTTTGTCCTCCTCCACACACTCCATATCCAGTGATTGCCTATTTTTTCTCTTCCAACATTTTATTTTGGAAATTAATTTTGGTAGTTAATTCTACTAATAGTCACAACACACTTGGAAGTCAAAGAAATTGTTATATACACTACTAAACTCAATTAACATTGTTTGTTATTGGACTTTACAATAACAAACAACATAGAGTTCATTAATGTAGTAGTGTATATGATAATTATATGTATAGTGGTGTGGCTATCGATAAAATTAGCTGCTAATGAATTTCGAGAATAGAAAGTTGGAAGTGGAAAATTGAGAAATCACTAGCTATGGGGCGGATGGAGGAGGACAAGCTAGAAACTATCTTCTGCTTATAAATACATATTTTATTCACCCGTTGTCACAATCATTCATGGGATAGGTAGAGAGGATGACATTTCAAAAATTCATGCATATAATATGTAGAAGGGGTCATGTATGAGATGGTGTGAAGTGATGATGATGGACATGGTAAATTTTCATGTGCCAAGTCATTTTTAGATGATGATGACAAACCAATATTAGCCATTTTAAGGTTATAATCATTAACAAGAAATATGGGAAAGGAAATTCAAAGTGCCAAATTCTAAGGAACAAGCCATATTTGCTTCTCAAAAACTTTATTTGATATATTCTTAAAAAACCAAGTACAAATTTTAGTAATCCTAGAATCATGCTTTACATAAGGTAAAATTGGGGAACTCATGACTTGTACTATAGATAAAAAAAACATTTAAACTTACCAAAAAATATATGATAAAAATTGGCAAACTACATACCCTTAAGCTCAAGGGGATATAATCATTCTTGCCTTCCATATAGATAATGAAAATGATTGTTCTAAGTCTCATGTTGCTTCTCATGTTATTTTATAAACCTTGGTTGGAAAGAAAAATAGGAGGGCAGAAATGTAAGAAATATAGAACATAATGGATTTAACAGCCCCAAACTGGATTTTACTCTGAGGTATTGATTTTTTGAAATCTATTTTGTGAATGTCGACCAATAGATATATATCATGGAGGATGAAAGACGAAGATTAGCCGAATCCCATATGGAGGCTCAGGGATCGGAGGATGTTCACGGTATTTAAATATAATCTTAAATCTCCATACATGTGTGTACATATGGAATTGATTTTTTTATTAACTTTGTGAGTGAAATTAGTTGTTAATAAGTTTCATATTTTAATTTTTAGGAGGCAAGAGGAGAAGGCTTTCTACTCCATCAATGGAGCGTGGCCAAGGTTCAACCGGTCGAATTAGCAGGGTGCGGGAAGGGGGTGATATTTATTCCCCGAAGGCCAGCAATCAACGGCTGCTGGTTCTCAACAGGGTCACTGTGGGTCTGGTTCTCAGCAGCATCATTCTGGGGCTGGTTCTCAGCAGGGGCATGTTGGAGATGATGTTAACCAACAACATCAAGGTTGCCATCAATTTCAATATTTTTTCATTAAATTTTTACAACTTTTTTTACACGTGTTTTTTCTAATATATGAAATTTTATATATATTGACGCAGAGGCTGAAAATGTTCGAGCCAGTGGTCAAAAAAGACGCAGGGCAGCGCGCTACATTGAAGAAGAAGGCTGTCAACCTAGCACAACTTATCCGGCTGAGATTACTAATATACCATGGGAAACGAACATGGCGGAATGCACCTTACAAAGGTGTCAAAGCCTTTATGCAAAATTGCAGAGAGATCTCCAGGATTTGACTCTACCTGCTGAGAGTAGACAAAGCCTAGAGATAGTTACACATTCATTGAGTGAAATGGTAAAAGTGTACAAAGATTTGGGGCCAATCACTGATTCGTTTGTAGAAGTGATGAGAAAGAGAAGAGAAACAGTGATAGGTCCCGATAAATGGCAGGACATAAAAAAAAAAGTTTCAAGAGAGTAGGCTAAGTCAATGTTTAATTATAAGGAAGGGCCAAAAAGAAAGATGTTGAAGGTGCAGTATTTCAAGCACCCAGACAAAGCAAAATATTTGTATAGTCGACATCTTGCGGCCTTTGGAAGGCTTCCATGGAACGATGAGGTTCCTCTTTATTTTGCACAAATGTTTTATGCATAATTTTTTTTGGGTATGAAACCCGACTACAATGATCTTCCTTCAGAATTTTTTGGCCCGGGGAGAGGTCGATTATATCAACGTAAGGGCGCTAAGCGAGATGTGGAGTTGCCTCGCCCTGAGCCGCCATTGGTGAGTCGACCGTCTCGAGTCGAAACCCTGCGATCAGAGATGGATACGACTTCTCAAATAAGTTGTGAAGCAAGAGATGTTATGATCGAAAATGTTCATAGCGGATTGAGTGGAGTCAATATTGGCTTAAATAGACAAAGAGCACGTGAAAATGCACGTGCCAATTTTGTTTATCATACAGATGAGGAGATTTACAACATGAATGTTGAAGATCTCCGAACATACGCAATAAATTGTCGCAATGGTCCGCAAGACCTAATTTTTCGTGAGGAAGAGGGCACCAGAACGGTATGTGTTAGTGACCTTAGGGTTTGAAATTATATTTATGTATACATGTGTACAATTTGTAATAAATACATGTGTATGTACATATGTATACATTTATTTGTATGTGTACATTAATCTAACAAAAATGTATGATTATATGTTAAAACACCATTTGTAGTTCTCAGGCATGATGCGTGATGAAAATGTTAATATTACGTTCGGGACCTCTGGCTCAAATGATGCAGATGGGTCTGACCATCATGATATGTTGGCACATGTATGTTAGTGTTTTTTAAGTGACTCTAAAATAAATAATTGTTGCCACACATGTACATGTATGTATATATATAATTTGATAAAATGTTTTAACAGGTACCGATTCCGTCCGATGTTTTTGGGATGGCGGTACCTTCTTCTTCCTTAGGAGATATACCTTCTACTTCATTGGGAGATGTACAAGTATGGACAATTTTTCACAAGTTCAAAATTTATGTTACCTCAAAAAGTTCCATTAAAAATTGAGATATATAGAGAGAGATCTATGTTTTGAGTTATTTAAAATTTTTTGAATTTAGGTTCGTATAGAAGATTTTTTTAATCCGAGGGCTTTAGCGACGGAGATAGGAACATCCACATCATTTGAAGAAGTTGTCTTTAGTTCTTTTTTTTAATATTATTGTTCAAATAAGTTTATATCTGTAGACGTGCATTTTCATTTGAAAGTTTTTAATTTATATATATATATATATATATATTTAACTGTACATGTATATTGTACAGGTTACCACTGGAGATGTTTCTATGGCAGATCCCGTTCATCAAATGGAGAGGCAACCTTACGAGGTATTGCGTGATTTTTTTGTTATATTTTGTTTTTTACATGAAGTTCTAGATATATATATTATCATTCATTTTTAAAACTTCAAATTTTAATGTTCAAGTACATGTGCATTGTGTATGTAGGTTTCCCCTTTACAAGATAGGGAGCTAATCGAGACCCAGAGGCTAGATTCTCCATTTGATGGAGAAGATATACAGTAGATTTGATATGATTTCAAAATTTAGATGGTTTTAAAATTTGTTAAACTTGATACAGTTTGATACTTGAGTGAGATTTACAACTTCTGGACATATTTTATTACAATATGTTTTTTGGACATATTTTTGGACATATGTTAAATGTTTTTGTTGGATAGTTGAATTATAATTGGCATGGCATGTGATATTTAATGTTAAATGTTTTTGTTAGATAGTTGAATTATAATTGGCATGGCATCTGAAGTTTTTAAAACTACATGAATGATGGAATGTGAACCTACATTTTCACATGTGGTAAATTGAAATGTGACTTGTAACAAGACAATCCCCATTGATTTCATTACAGGATATGTTGATTTCTGATTTGATATAATTGCATACATATGATGGTACATTACTTGTAAAGTCATTGGATTAATAGTGTTCATTGATTTCAGTGTTCTTTGGATGGTTAAATAGTACTTTTGGCATGTGAATGTGAAGTAATGTTGTCATCTAAATTACATTTGATGTGTGATATTTAATGTTAAATGTTTTTGTTGGATAGTTGAATTATAATTGGCATGGCATGTGATATTTAATGTTAAATGTTTTTGTTGGATCTAGTTGAATTATAATTGGCATGCCATCTGAAGTTTTTAAAACTACATGAATGATAGAATGTGAACTTACATTTGCACATGTAGTAAATTGAAATGTTCCTTGTAACAAGACAATTCCCATTGATTTCATTACAGTATATGTTGATTTCTGATTTGATATAATTGCATGTATGATGGTACATTACTTGTAAAGTCATTGGATTAATAGTGTTCATTGATTTCAGTGTTATTTGGATGGTTTTAGTACTTTTGGCATGTGAATGTGAAGTAATGTTGTCATCTGAATTACATTTGACATGTGATATTTAATGTTAAATATTTTTGTTGGATATTTGAATTATAATTGGCATGGCATGTGATATTTAATGTTAAATGTTTTTGTTGGATAGTTGAATTATAATTGGTATGGTATCTGAAGTTTTTAAAACTACATGAATGATAGAATGTGAACCTACATTTGCACATGTGGTAAATTGAAATGTTACTTGTAACAAGACAATCCCCATTGATTTCATTACAGTATATGTTGATTTCTGATTTGATATAATTGCATGTATGATGGTACATTACTTGTAAAGTCATTGGATTAATAATGTTCATTGATTTCAGTGTAAGCGCAAAAAATTATTGACAATGTAGAATGATTTTTTTGTTATAATAATTAAACCTAATAATATTGGAGAGCAAGAGAGACTTGAGGTATGGTGTTTACTACAAGAGTTTGAGCTAAATATTTAAATGGTTTATCTATCTTTCATAAAATAGTTTAAGATTGATCACAAGAATTAAGAGAATGTCTTGGTCCATCATTGGTATGGTCCATAATAGAATGATCATCCATGTCAATGACTCTTAAGTCTATCTTTCCAAACCATGACCCTACTCTCACATGTGTGCCTTTCATGACACCAGTCACTGCTTTCATCCTTGAGTTGACTGCCTTGAAAGCACTCAACTCTTTCTCGATGCTAGACTTCCTCTTTCTAAGAGATGAAGCTGCTTTTCGACTTAGGAAGCTATGGGTAGCCCCCATGTCTATCAAAGCAGAGAACGTTTTCCCATGTATGGTTGTAGACATGAATCTCAAGTCCAAGGAACTTTCATCATCATTCCTCCTTGTCTTGCGCCTTACTTTCGCAATATTCTTCAACATTTCCTCTTCCAATATGTCTTTCGAACTAGCCCTTGGCTTAACAGTGCTTTTCACATATCTCTTCTCATGAAGCTCCATAGAACAATTCGATCCTGGGTCTGCTTGAATTGGTTCAAGCTCTTTCCTTTTCGAATTCTGTCTAATTGCTCCAATATGACATATACTGACTCCTTCCAAACGAAGTGCACCAATCCTCTTAGTGTGGTCATCTTTTTTTCCAAGTGTGCCAACACATGCATTTTCTTTCTTCAAACCAATAGGTTTCGGATCAAGAAAGTCCCTCTTGATCTTATCTTCCATGTTCTTGACTTTACCCTGCAACGTGGTGCTTATTTCCTTCAAGTGAGCCCTTTCCATAAAGAGTTCCCGAAGTCTTTGTTCACCTTGTCGTATCTCCATGTCAAGCTTTTCAACTTCAGCAGTTTGTCTAGAAATTTTACATTTTAGAATTTTTCCGAATGCCAAATGATCTTACAAAGTTAGTATTTATAATATCCTAGTAGGTCATTCGGTGACAACTTTTACCGAAAACTTGAAACGACTTTGGCGTGTGATATTTAATTTGTTAAATGTTTTTGTTGCATTGTTGAATTATAATTGGCATGGCTTAACAGTGCTTTTCACATATCTCTTCTCATGAAGCTCCATATAACAATTTGATCCTGGGCTTGCTTGAATTGGTTCAAGCTCTTTCTTTTTCGAATTCTGTCTAATTGCTCCAATATGACATATATTGACTCCTTCCAAACGAAGTGCACCAATCCTCTTAGTGTGGTCGTCTTCTTTTCCAAGTGTGCCAACACATGCATTTTCTTTCTTCAAACCAATAGGTTTCGGATCAAGAAAGTCCCTCTTGATCTTATCTTCCATGTTCTTGACTTTTGCATGTGATATTTAATGAACTTTAAATGTTAAATGTTTTAATGATGCACAATATATAATCAAAAGGGTTTTAAAACTTAAAGTTTTGGATGGTTTCAATTTACAACTTAAAGTTTTGGATGGTTTCAACCCACATTTGCACATATGGTAAATTGAAATTATGTTACTTGTAACAAGACAATCCCCATTGATTTCATTGTATATGTTGATTTCTAATTTGATATAATTGCATGTATGATGGCACATTACTTGTAAAGACATTGGATTAATAGTGTTCATTGATTTTACTTTAAGCGCAAAAAATTATTGATAATGTAGAACGATTTTTGTGTTATAATAATTAAACCTAATAATATTGGAGAGCAAGAGAGACGAGGTATGGTGTTTACTACAAGAGTTCGAGCGGGGCATTCAATGACAACTTTTACTAGAAACTTGAAACAAAGAGAATCTATCTTTGGCTAGGACATCATGTAAGATGCTCGACATAAACAGTAAAATTGTACTTAAAAGTCGAGATTCGGGCAAGTGGGGACAACCACTTGTTATCTCGTCCCTTGGAGGCTAGGCCATATGGGGACCGAATCTGACTTTACAAAATAAAGTGAAATAATTTGTACCATATGGTCGGAGAACATATACAAGAACAATTAATATACAAGAACAATTAATTTCATTCTAATATATATATATATATATATATATATATATATATATATATTTAACATTTTTAATCAATGCACATGTATAGAAAAACTACTTTTAGTTGATACTAGAGCACGTGCTTGTATCCAAACAATTTGTAACATCTGCAAACCACAAATAACATAAGCAGCTCAATTTTTAGTTGAGTACTGAAAGGTCTAAAACATATTTAATTCAAAGATAAAAAATTGTTGGACACTTCACTCAAAAAAATTCTAATGGAATTCCATCCTCAATAATCCGTTCATGATCGGATTTTGACATTTTCCATTTCTTAATTTTTGATTTTTTCTTTGATTGAACTTCTATCAACTTTATGCGTGCTGCACACACCAAGTGACTATATTGACAACTTATGGAATCAGGTTCATAGTCTTCTAAGTAAACAAAGTCTCCACTTTGACGAGTTTGTTTGAAAAAATAACCTTTCAGTATAATAGACCCTTTGTCATACTGAAATCCGTGATCATTATAGTCTTGTAATAATTTCATTTTTTGTTCAATGCAACGCATCAAATAATACTTCACATTTTCATCGTTGTCAATAGGTGCAATTACAGCAAAAACATCTCCTGCACAATAAAATAAATTTAACATTTAATATATGCATATTTAAATTTATTTGTAGATCTTTAAATCATTAAAAAGTAATTCAAATGTTACCTTCTCTAACAAGATTAGAAACTCGATCACCATCGGATGATATTGTAGTTTCCTCTGATTCCATTTCTTCAAACATTGCAACAGACATTTTTCCCTTTGTATTTAGCTCTGTATGTTTCCAATCGTTCACATACATTTTGTTTTCACAGATGTCATTGGATTTTGTGTTATCTATGCAAACATCACAAAAACAAGAATATTTTCTTTTATCCAATGCAAACACATTTGTGGACAATTTTGTTTGAATTGAATGCAATTTTCGAGTCCCTTTTATTGTTCCAACTTCATTTCCAATTGATCTATTTACGTCTCCGATTCCAATATGCCAGAAAAATCTTTATATGGAAAATTGGAAAAAGAATTTGTAAATATGATATCAAAATACAATTAAAAATAATCATTGCATGATAAATGTACAATGTTTAAAATTAAATTTCCAATATAAATTAAATTGAATGTACCGTCGCACTTCTCTTGATGGGTTAATCTCATGGCTTAGAGCATTTTTGCACCATTGAACAACTTCTTCAGCGTTCACAAGTCGGCGTGCAAAGTGGTTCATTTGATATCTTCGAAGTACTCGTTTTATGCATGCTCCTGCACCGTCATGTTCTCCTTTTCCATGGCCAGTCTCAAATAAATTCCAACAATGTTTAATGGAGGTTTTCTTATGAAGACGACACAACCAAAAAAATGATCGTGCAGATTTGAATTGACCTGCGCATCCGTCTGACCATATCCAATGTTCATTGAATGTTATTCCACAATTTTTCAATGAATCATAAATTCTTCCAAAACAATGTTGTACAAAACATGTATCATGTGTACAATCGTCACTGATATAAAAGTGATATTCTTTAATGATATGTCGATTTTCACTCGTGCTTTCTATATGATCGACATTTTGTTCAGCATGTCTATATAGAATATGGACGAGCATGGAGACTTCGTCAGAGTGATAGTATTCACTCTGAATTTCTTTTTGTGGAACAAATGTGTAGTTTTCTGCAAAATCAATCACTGACAAAATGGTTCCTGGTGGAAAAACTTCACGAGATTTTTTGAATTGCAAGTCTTGCCATCAAGCTCTATGGGAATGCATGGTGTATTTGTAAATTTCTGCTTCAAACTTTCTCAAAAAGTCTATTAGAAAATTTTCGTCTTCTCGTAATTCGATTCTTTTAACACTATCTGCACCTTGAATCGATGTACTGGTATATTCATATCTCTTCCATTTCACTTTCATGTTGGACAATGATTGATCATTTATATCAATACGATATTTGTTTTGAAATTTAGTCAAATTTCCACAATCATCGTATTTTTTACCACCAACACATTTCTTTTTGTAAAATAGTTCATCGCTTTCTCTTTCACATAGAATTTGAGATATGAATTCACGGATAGTGGAAGGAGGAGGTGAATCCTTCCATAATGTTCTACCGAAATCAAGGAATGTGTCATAATATAACTCAAATTCCACATGATACCGGCAACAACAAGTGTCGCGTACGGTGATAGGTTTTACATACCATGGTTTTTGTTGAACAAAAGCACTGAGTGAAACATGAATTTGACGATTCTCTTCTTTGAACTTGTTGAATAACTCTATCTGAGTGGTTTCCAAGAGATGTTTTTCATGTTCTTCGTATTGATTTCGTGTTATTCTTCTTCGCATCACATGTCTTGCAGTTGGTGAAACACGCGAATTGTTCTTCCAATATTCATATATTATTTTTTTAACATCTTCTCCAAGTCTATCTTTGTATAGTTGCCTACAAATAGCTCTCCAACAAGCGAGTTCATCATTTACATCTATTTGCAGTCGAAATTTTCGATGTTTGTGCAGAGTTTTTCGCGAGGTTCCCAGTGCTCGTGCCATAGATGTTAGATTCAAACAATTCTCTTGAGTACTTGGTGAAACCATTGCCATTTGTATTCCTCTACGTATATTTGAAACATCTTTATCTCTAGATCTCTTAATTGACTCTATAACACTACTCATATTTTTTATCACCTCTTCTTTCATTTTTTTATCTTTGGTTGATTTTCGAATACCCAATAGTGTCCTTGCTTCTTTTAATTTCTTTGATGATAGGAGACCTTTCAACATATTCAACATTTATTGAGTTATCTGTTGATCAGTTTTAACATTTCCAAAATTTCGACGATATTGATATGTGGTAGTTTTTATCTCTGTTAATATTGATGTCTTATTCTTACAGTACATTATCGATAGTGGGTTCATCGTAAATATTCAAGCAATAGTACATATTCAATAAATAACTAAATTAATAAATATGTCAATATAAGTATTGGAAAATTTTAAATATATCAATAGATCATAATATTTACATTTATGAATTGATTTAGCTTGAGGTTGATTTTCTTCAATATTTTGAGGGTATATTTTTAATGTTTTACATTAAACAAAATATTTTTCTAAATGATTCATCAAATAAAAATTAAACTTTATTCTACATTGGGAAAACTTTAAAATATATCGATAGATCATAATATTTATTGTTCACTTCTGCTTCAATTTCTGCTTGAGGTTGATTTTCTTCTTCAATATTTTGAGGAATATCTGTGTCTGTTTACATCAAACAAAATATTTTTCAAACTAGTTCATCAAATAAAAACTAAGCTTCATATTTTACATTAGGAAAATTTTAAATATATATCAATAGATCATGTAATATTTACATTTACATACCTGCTTCAATTTCTGCTTGAGGTTGATTTTCCTCTTCAATATTTGAGAGAGCTTCTAACTTTCTTTTGCGATATTGTCTCATCTCTTCTCTACGTTCTTCAGGCTTTCTTTTTCGATCATATTTTCTCACACAAGTTCTTCAATTTCCCATGATAATAGGGTATGAGGTTCAAAAAATTTCCTTTAAAAAATTAGACAATAACTCAATTACAAACAATATCACAAAAGATTTAATTTAAAAAAATCTTTTCTAAAAAATACATAATCCAATCCAAAACACGTACATACTTCTAAGAAATCACACCGCCTCCAAGAAATGTCTTCCAAAAAAATTCTTTAAATCCAAATTGTGAAGAAAAATTTTTGAACAAAAAAGCTCAAAAGATTTATTTCAACACAAAACACGTACATACCTCCAAGAAAAATCACGTCCCCTCCAAAAAAATGTCTTCCAAAAAAGTTCTTTAAACTCAAACTTTGAACCTCCAAGAAAAATCACGCCGCTTTCAAAAAATGTCTTCCAAAAAAATTTTTTAAACCCAAACTTTGAAGCAAAGTTTTTGAATTCAAACCAAGTTGTAAAATGAAATGTATAGACATCAAAGAAAAATTTGGCATATTCATCTTTCTTGATGTATAGATTGGGATTATTTTTTCTTCTCATAAAGCTTTTTTCATAGAAGAAAGAATCAGTTTTCACATACCAAGATCTTGGTGCTTGTTTCAAACCATATAAAGCTTTCTTTAACCTACAAACAAGATGCTCCTCTAACTTTTTTAAAAACCTTTAGGCTTAATTAAATAAACTTTTTCTTTTAACTCATCCTTCAAAAAGTAAATTTTACATCTAAGTGATGCATTTTCCAATTATGTTTTGTAGCTAATGCAATCACGATTCTAGTTGTGTTCAATTTAGCTATAGGCGCAAAGATATATTCATAATAAATTCCCTCTTTCTATGCATAACCTTTTGCAACCAATCTAGTTTTATACTTATCAATACTTCCATCAGCATAAACTTTGATTTATAAATCCATTTGTATCTTATGGGAACTATATTTTTAGGCAATTATGTTAATTCCCATGTGTCATTCTTCATTATATATTTATATTCTTCATTCATTGTATCTCTCCATTCTTTATATTCTTTAGCCTCTTCATAACTTTAAGATCCTACAACATTCATTACAAGAGACATTATTTCAATATATTTATACCTTATAGGTTCCTAGATTTGACAAGATGACCTTCTTGGAGTTTTACTACTTTCACCTTTTTTTTTGCTTTGTGGGGTCTCCTCTCCTCTTCTTGGAGTGTCATGACTGCTTTATGCTCCTTGCTCTTGAACCTGTACTTGTTCTTTTGCTTGTTCATGTTCCTGTTCAAAACTTGTATCTATTTTGACATAATCATAAGTATCATGTCATACACCAATATTATTCATTTTATCACCTTCATCTGCATTCTCATGAAACACCGCATCCATACTTGTTTCTTGTGGGACCAAGGATCAAAAAATTTGTATGTTTTTTTTATCATCACAATAACTAATAAATATGCACTTGATTGAATTTTCATCAAGTTTTCTTCTTTCATCTTTTGGAATATGAGCAAATGCCTTGCAACCAAAAACTCTTAAATGACTCATTTTTGGTTTATACCCATAAAATCATTCAAAAGGTGTTTTAAGCTCTAAAATTTTGGTTGGACTCCTATTTTTCAAATAAACAACAATATTAATGGATTCAACCCAAAAAACATTAGAAATATTTTTACCTCGAAACATACTAGCACATTATACTAGTGTTTTGTTTTTCCTCTCAGCAACTCCATTTTGCTGAGGTCTACGTGGCAATGTAAATTGCTTTAGAATCCCATTTCTTTTACAATTTTGATTTAATTCTTTTGATTTGTATTCTCCCCTTGGTCAGATCTGAGAATTTTGATGCATTTTCCAGTTTCTTTTTCCACCATATTTTTGAACTCTTTAAAGTACTCAAAAACATCATTCTTCTTTCTTATGAAATAAACCCATGTATACCTAGATTGATCAACAACAAAAATAAGAAAATACCATGCTCCACCAAGAGATCTAGCTTGTATAGGTCCACATACATCAGTATGAATTAATTCAAGTATTTCCCTCTGCCTTTTTTCTTTATGTACAATAAATTCCTCCCGATGCTACTTGCCAAGTACAGATGCTTCACATTCAGCATTATCATTTTTCATAACAAGAAGACCTTCAACCATTGTGTTTTTTTGAAGTAATATTAAACCATTGTGATTTAGATGCCCATACTTTTGATGCCATAACAATATTGTTGAAATTGTTGTAGATGTCAACGCTTGATGACTTGTCCTGATCACATCGACAAATTATAACCCTCAAGAATTATCAACAACTTGAATTTCCAGTTCACATAATTTCCTCCATCAAATTTAGTAGATTCATTCAAATAAATATCAACCAAAATATTTCACATTTTAAATTTCCCCCAAAAAAATTGCACCAAATCTCAAATAAATACCAAATATTCAATACCCAGATCCAAACACCGAAATACTTTCAACACACACGTTTACCCCACCATAAAAATTTCTACCAACAACTCCTTTTCAGCATTAAAATTTCTCCCTCCCTCCCTTTTTTCTTTTAATCTCTCATCACTTTGAAAAAAAATAAAACCTTTAACTTTATTTTAAAACCTTATCACTCCTTTTAACCCACACTGAATTTACTTTTAAAAATAAAAAATTTGAGAAATTCTTTTCACCTTTATAATAATCATAATACCTCAAATAATATCATCACCACACCACCTCAAAATGTTATACCATTAAAACCTTGAACTTTATTTTAAAACCTTATCACTCCTTTTGACCCACACTGAATTTACTTTTAAAAATAAAAAGTTTGAGAAATTATTTTCACCATTATAATAATAATAATACCTCAAATAATACCATCACCACACCTTCTCAAAATGTTATATCTCAAATAATGTCACTGCACCTTCTAAAAAATGTTTTGACTGCACCTTTCCAAAAGCGCTTTTTTTTAATGTTTTGAGACGGAAGATATATATATATATATATATATATATATATATATATATATATATATATATATTCAAATTATTCAAGGCTAAGCAAACAATACCTAATACCTTATTCGCTCTAAATTATTTTCGGATGGAGGGATGGCTTGCATAGGCTAGGGCTACTCCTGTCTCATTATGGTGTCTGAATCACAACTACAACTGCACTTTGATAGCATCCTGCACTTTGATAGCATCCGATGGGCTTAACACTTCACAGTAGTATCCTCGGATGGATCCTCCAGCGGTCAGGACTGAGGGCCTTCTGACAACTCAATGGCAGCCATTGCAGAGACACCTCTGATACACGGTCGCAGTGGATGCTCCAACACGGTGTGCAGACACTCTTCACAACTACAACCGTTTGATCTCCACCGGCTCTGATACCATATCAGAGATGAACATAAAAAATAACTTGAAAAATTCATTTACAGACACTGCAATTTATACAAAAATTCCGTCAGAAATTCAACAATGTTTCTGTCGACTAACATTCATTTCCTACCTACATCGCTGACCATTAAGTTCATCTCCATACATTTTTCAACCTTTATCTTGACTGTTGCAAGCAGTCGTTGTTTTTTAATTTTTGTTGGAACATATTCTCTCCATGGACTGTTTAGGTTGGTTGTATGTCTGAGACCTATTTTGGTTATTCACATATATTAATATAACTCTAGAAGGCAATTGTATTTTGTTTCTTGGTGAAGTCGTGCAATAGTTCTATTTGTTGTTTAAAAAATATGTCACAAAAAGCTTTTCTTTTTAACAGTCAAGTATTCATATAACATTTCTAACTTGAATTTTTTATTTTTCATTTTCGAGGAAGCCATGTTTTAGAACATGCAAAATTGGAATTAAATAGATGTCACTTTTACAACAGAAAGAGCTAAACATGTCTCCAGGTATTGAGATGTTTCATTGGGTTATATTTATTCATAGGATAAATAGGATTTCACTTCTCTATCTATGTTAATATTCAATCACATAAATCTCTGAATTTTTTGAATTTTGTGCACATGATGGAAAATTTCAGGTTTCTCACAGCTAACCTTTGCTCAACATCATCATCTCACATACAACCTATATCAAACAAAAGGAAAATGGAAGAAGATTTCCATTGCACTGCTACGATTCAGTGGAGTAGTCGTGATGGACAAATCTAATGATGTCAAAAGCATGCTTATTGGAAGAGAGAAACATTACTATCTGGTCCAAGAAGCTCCGTATTTAATTCTTTAATTAAGTTATTGACCATCGTGTTGATATGATTCATTGCATCTTCCACTGTTGATTTAGGATTGTCTTTCATATTTAACACAATCCTTTTCCCTTGTCCCTTGGATGAAATTCACGGTCGCCATTGTAATGTTCAATAGTGCTTGCACCATTACTTGCTATCTACTGGATCAATTTTTGGTTACCGAGATTATGAGATTGGTGTTCTCTAGTAGCAATTATAGTATAGATTGATACTTCTTATTATGTAGTTTGTTAAGTGTTACAATTATTGACATTACAAGATTGTTATTTCCTCGTAGTGATTGGATTAACACATCGGGATTCAACTAATTGAGCTAATTAAACATAGGTATTCAACACTTTGAAAAATATCTTGGGCATTCATATTGTGGAGAGTTCACAAAAACTTAACTTGTGATTACAACAAATCCATATCAAATTGTAAGCGTGATTCCAAAAATCCCTACCAAATTGTAGGAAACTTCAAGCAGAAAATGAGCAATAAAACCCTCCAAAAGTATGACAGATAGATTATGACTGAGAAATTGATCTATTGGAAGGGTAGAGAAGACATTTTTGGAATCCGATTTCTGAAAGGATGATGATGAAGAGAACAAGGTAGAGCTCATTTACATGTGTGCCAATTGCGAGAGATTTTCTTGACCATATCCACTAAATAGATGTTTTCAAGTTCGATTTAGGGTAATCTCATTGAAATGTTTGGCCGAACTTTGCTCGAGATAGATGTGGTGAAATCTATTAGAATAGTTCCAAGATTCCTTGATGGAAAACAATATATATATCAATATAACAATGAAATATACACCATCCCATCTAGTCCTGCCTCACCTCATGCAAGTAGAAGAAGGTTCTGTTGGAATTAATCACACCTACCAAACTTAATCTTTGAAAGTGCAACCATACCTGGAGTACATGACAAATCGAATTTCGGATTTTAGTTTCAGGTTCAATATTTGTAAATATCCATGCAGAGTTGGTGAACCTTAAGTCTTAGGCTTTTACTATTCAGTTGGAGTATGTTCTGCACAACGTATGAAAGTTCATAATTTTTTTTTTGTAATCTTGATATTTGTCTTGTCATGAATTAATGCATCAAATGTATGTTTGAAATATGTAATGAAGTTTAGTTTTGTAATATGTATGCTTGAATGTGTCTAGAGAAATGTTGCTAACATCGGCATCAGGATAAAATCAGCAAGGGTCTAGAAAAACAAAAAATCGTAAAAATCGGGAAAATATCAATAAAAAATTGGCAAACATCGGCAAAATTAAGATATCATAAATATATCTTTGAAATCAACAAACATCATCTAGGCCAAAAAAATCTTGATTTCAAGATAAAATTGGGATGTTATCGAGATGTTCGCAACACTGCTCTAGAGAACACTACAAGGAAAAAACCCTCTAGCGGATGTTTTTTAGGAACCCCACAGAAAAATACCCCATACATCTGTTTCTAGTGGAGGTTAGTAGAGGAGGTTGGTGGGCAGAGGGTTTTGCGGATGTTTTCCGCTCAGTGTGCTTATCATTAAACGTCGCCCTGGTGCTCTGGAATACTGAAAGCACTGGTGCGCACAAAAACATTGGCACACCGGACACTGTGCACTCCGTACACACTGTTACACAGTAATTTGTCACCGTCCTTACCATTCCCCATCCCGCACAATGGAGGACCCATTCTATGACCTGTGGACATTGTCATGCCTTGGAAACATCATCAATGCATCCCTCTGAACATGAGCTTCATTTTCCCTTGAGACATCTCCTTGCAAAAGTCATGAAAAACATCCCTTTTGGCATTGGCGCGGGCAAGCAGTTCAGTACTCGCGCCAATGGAGAAATTACTGCAAATGGGTCGCGCCACCTGGCGCTCTGTCATAGAGCCGTAGTCGCGCCACCCATTTTGGGAGTTGTTTTTTAAATAAGGATGGCGGAAGTTGAGTTCTAACAGACTCACAAACCATTACCTATCTTGAGTTGGGAGGTTTGGCTGCGGGAGTTCTATGGAGGGAAGTGGTTTTGCCACCTCCCATGGAACCTTCCTTGTTGATAGGGCCAATCCCATAATAATAGGGATCCCAACTCCTCCTTCCCCATCTATAAAAGCTTGCTCAAATCAATGGCAAGCTAGTCTTGAAGTGCCTAAGCTCGGAATCTCCATATTCCCAAGAGCCTTTGTGTTGTAAAGAATCCTCTCTTTCCCTTAAGGCTGACTCAAGTAAGGAGACCATTGTCACGAGACTCTGGAGATGTTTTCCCTTTCCTTGGCAAGCTTTGCGAGACGTGGACTACTGGAGACCCGTCCGAAGGAGACCGCAACGTCAGAACTTGGTTGTAATCTCTCTTCGCTGGTTATTTAATAGATGATTATGATTATGGTTCCACTCCGTTTTCCATCATGTTAATGCGAGTAATGTCCTTTCTGACTGATGTTTAGTTACGTATGTTGGTTTCTATGCTTGTATATGTTCGTTTCTTCCATGTGCAGGTGTTCATCCGCGGAGATCATGGAGGGATTGTGATCTGCCAAGGCTGAGGAACGGGGACGCTTCTTCTTCAGATCCTAGCGTTGGAATCCAGGTAGGCTTCTATCTCCAGCCTTTTCATTCGTAATTAGGAACTTGCGTCATAACATTGTTTGTTTGTTGCTAGACCCCTGCTGGGCTAGTAGGGATCGCCTCTGTCCGCAGAGGGGATTTACCTCCTCAACAAATTGGCGACTCCGCTGGGGATCCAACTTGTTGTTTGATTTGTAAACTTTAGACGGAGCCTGAAGTACAGCCAGATAGCCTTCGAAACGCTTCTGCCTTGCATTAGCGGAGTAGATCAACGCTACTTCAGTCAATCTCCGGTTTGGTTTACGGACTGAACAACTTGGAGTCTTTGTCTTGCCTTGCCGTTTGTATCTTGCTTTTCCTTGCTTGATGAACCTTCTGGGTTGGGTTTTTTGTGTGTTTTTGCTTCTTGGATTGCTTAGCTAGCATTGGTCTGTTTCTGGAGTAGCTTGTTTTTAATTTTTTGCTGAGAAACTCGACTGGCGCGGTTTTTAACCCGACAGTCGCGCCACTTGGCGCATGTTGCCTTTGTTCAACCCGCGCCAATCGCTTTCTGGCGCGAGTTTCACACTTACAGTCACGCCACCCCTGTAAGTTTTTTGAGTTTTCTCATTTTTGAGCTCTCTGGATTTGATCAGTGTTTTTCTTCTTGATTTTCCGACTGCCTGAGTGTGTTGGAGTCTTGTTTGGCTGGAAATTCACCTCTGTCCTTTGGTTGTTTGCTTCTATCTACCGATTTCACGTTTTAAGCCCTAGGTCATCTAGTGGCTTAGTGTATCGAGCCCTCCTTGGGAGTTTTGGTGTTTGGATTGTCCTGTCAACTACCTGATTGATTCTCCACATTCTCTAAGTAGTTGTTCATTGTTTTATTACGATTTTTGGGTGATTGTTCATTTCTTCATTCGAAACTCGTTTGGTCTTGCTTTGGACCTAGATCACACGGTCCATTGGAAGCTTTTGAGTCTTTTCTTCGCTTTGAGAGACTTTGGTCGATTTGGGGATCTAATTGCTTGTGTTGTTGAGTGAAATATGTTTGTTTCGCTCTCTTGAATATCGTTTCTCAAGTTGCTCCATTTGTTTTCACATTTGTTTAGTGCATATTAGCCATTAAACGTTGAAAATAATAAAAAAAAATCTCTTATGCTTTTGTTAATTAGTGCAAATTGTGATCTTTTCCATATCGCTAGTGATTAGTGTTTTGAATGAAAAGTTGTCAACTGCATTAGTTGCATTATAGATCTCATTGTTGGTTTCCGTTCATTTCGTTTGTGTAAAAGCTCTCAACTCTTCTCTAATTAGTTTTCATCGAACGAAATGTTGCACTGTGGCATATAGCTTTGCATTTAGGAGACACTACATGCGATAGGGCCTGGAAATTGAAACTTAATTGAAGATCAACTGTAAAATTTATTCAATTAACCTAAGGCAGCATTGGAACTTAACGAAACATATTTAGAAGGTCTAGGCTAGAGACGTGTTCCGGCGTCATTAAACCTAGCAGCTGTCGTTCGCCTGTTGGCTTTAGACAGCGCTAGTACGGACTTGCGCTCCCCGTACCGTCGCGTATATAAAGGGAGACCCCTCTAGTTTTTCAATCCTTTATCCACAGGAAGCCGAGTCTGCCGCCCTATACCCGTGATACACCGAACACAGCATTCGGGGAGACTACCTGCACGTACGGAAAGTCCTTGGTCGATTTCTGTTTCATTATTGAAACCAAGGTGTATATTGGAGTTCACGGATATTTGGTACACCCTTTGTGCCTAGTTTTTCCTGAGCAGTCATTTGGTCTTTTCTGACTCCCTAAACTTGAAAAGACCGTCAAGCGCTTGTCCTTTCACGCTTGCGTCAAATCTGAAAGAGATAGAGTCACCTTTTTATCGTTTCTCGACTCTTAAAATATGAAACGGTAGAATTTCTTACTTTCCAATGTGGTAAAATTAATCGCCCACGATTACACACCCGTTTAGACATTGCTTGTTGACCGTTTGATCATGTGTCTTAACTCGTTTTCAGCCCCTTAGATATTGCTTGTTGACCATTTGATCGTGTGTCTTAACTCGTTTTCAGCCCGTGTGTGCTTTTGAGTTTTGATGGCAACTTTTTCAGAGTTCACCAACCAAGGAATCCCCTCAGAAGGGAATCCTGGTCATTTTCCTCCTTTTGGAAATGTTGGTGCTCCTTACATGGCGACGTTGTCCCTTCCTGGGTTAACTGTTGGGTTGCCTGTTTGGTTGTTCTCAGCCTCTGTTGTCCCGAATGTCTCCACTACTGTTCAGTCAGTTCCTCCACCGGAACAACATCATGTTGATTCCAAGGTGGACCTCTCCCCTTCTTCGCCTGTTTCTGCGTCCTCCTCTTCTACTTCGCTTGGTGAAAGTTTGGATTCAAGTAACCAGGTGGCTAAGAAGAAGAAGAAGACAGAAGAAGAGGTACGTAGTCGTACTGACTGCAAATCATCCTCCCTCGATAAACTTCAAGCCTCCGAGGAAGTGAGGTCTACATTGTACAGAGATATCTTCTTGGAAGCCAAGATTAAAATTGCTCAGTATGGTCAAGCATGCCGTTGCCGTTGGCCACGATTCGGAGTTGGGGACCGTGTATTTGAGTCTTGATAAGCAGACATAAAAACTTGAGGGTAAGATCCTAAATCCACAATAAAGCGGATTGTGTGGGCTTACCATGCCGATGCCTTTGTCCTTATATGGATGAGCCAAGGGAGTTTTGAATGACAGACTAGTTCTACACCACCTTCACTGGTTAGTCATAATCGGCTTTCTTCAGGTATAGGAAGCTGTGTCCAATGATTGGTCAAGAGTTATCCTTGGTCGATCCCACTCCCCCAGAAATTCAAATTCACGAATCCGTCCCTGACCAACCATTGGTCGTAGGATCGGTTGAACTGGCCCCGTCTACGGTGCACCAGGTCTTTTCTGTCGAGAGTGGACCGCACACCCCCCATGTCCTTCTGATCTCTTCAGATTCTTCAGACTTGGAGAAAGATTCTCCTGTCCCTGTACTTCAAGAAGCCCCTCCTCCGCCTCCTATGATGGAGGCTCCAGAGGATATCCCTCCCGCCTTCGAGATGGAGGTCATGGAGGATGCTTCTTCTACCGTAACATCAGGGGAAGACCTTTGCTTGTCGATGGTAGCCCCTCCGAGTAGTTTGGTCGCTTCCTTTGACTGGAATCGATTTGCAGGATTTCGCCTTCCGTCTTATGTGCCTTTCGAGATCACAGTGCAGGCTCTTGGTCTGGTTGTACCCAGTACCATTATAGACGAAGGTGCGTCTGTTAGTATTCTGTCTTCAACTACCTGGCAAGCTTTCGGTTCGCCACCGCTTGCGCCTGTTACGCAGAATCTGTTGACATTCAATAGAAGAATGAGTCAACCGTTGGGGATCCTTCCAAGGTTACCTGTTACCTTGGGAGGCAAAACTGTCCATATGGACGTGATGGTTGTTCCAGGCCCCTTGGATTTCAATCTGCTCCTGGGGCGAGATTACACTTATGCCATGGGAGCGCTCGTCTCCTCCCTCTTTCGCGTGATGTGCTTCCCACATGAAGGACAGATCGTGACCATTGATCAGCTTTCGTTCTTTGGTCCTAATGTGGCAACTGGTCCACCATCACCCCCTCCAGGTTTCTATCCACCCGTTGTATCTGCTCCACCACAGGTCAACTATGTGGCTACTTACCCCATGCCTGTGCTCAGTGATGATTCCGTCGTGCATAAGGTGTTGGGGGCATTGGGTCCTGACTTCCAGGGTGTTTCCCTTCCATCAGGAGTGGAACTCTTGGAAGCACCGCCTTCTGGTTCTTTTTGATGTAAGTCAGTTAGAGCACAGTTCCCTCCCTGTGTCAAGCTCTTTAAAAAATGAAACCAGATTTTCGGAGCATAGTTCGTTGTCTTGTGTCAAGCTCCTTAAAAAATGAAACAAGATCGCCGGAGCATAGTTCCTCCACTTGTGTCGAGCTCCTAAGACAATGAAACAAGTTGTTTGAGGATAGTTCTTTTAAGTGTGTCAACCTCGTTAAAATAATGAAACACAAGCTTGTTCAATTCGACTTTTTGTTTTGAACCTTCACTCCATTTTCAATGGACTGAAGCTTGGGGGGCATGCACCTCGAATTGAGACATCATGCTGGGGGGCATGCCCGTCTTCCTCATTTCAAGCATAGTTTGCATATGTAGGTGTTCATGTGTGCTTTTAAGCTTGCGTAAAAATGAAACGTGTGATTAGATACATTGTGTGAATACATTTTGCATTGGGTCGTTTGTTATGTAACTGATACATTAGATTACATCTGTATTAGAAATTTGCATGACATATAGAAAACATCATCACATGTAAAGAAAGATCCATCCAAAATAGTCATATGTATATATATATATGTGTGTGTCGAAATGTTTGCACAATGTGCATCACATAAAACTCAAAAAATATACATAATCATCTTAGTACATCCTGAGACACTGTGTCTCCCAAAAATAGGTGTGGCATAAACCCTAAGGACTAATCCGCATGGTGCTCATGGTAGCACGTCACTGCACGCACTAGGCGCCTCAGGATTCGGTGGATCCGGTTCGGAACTCCCACCGTGTGGCGCTGGTATGCCATCGGTACGTCTGATAGTCGGGCATAGTCTGGGATCCCATGGGAAATCCCCTCAAGGTTCTGGATCAGTTCCTCTCCTCCGGTGCCTTCCCCCTGAATCTCAGGGGCGAGTTGTGTCCTCAGGGAGATTGGAGACATCCCGGCTGGTCTCTCAGGTCCTACATCTGCATGCATATATAATTGTGTTAAGACGAATGTGTATTAACAAAAAAAAAACATATAAACATAAAATCAAAAATATGAGGTCTTACCCAGCTCCTAGTCCAGTCATCTCATGGTAATTGTGATGGGTCCCAATTAAATGACTTCCCGGGCAAGACCTAAATCTTCCCACGACGATCGGTGGCGCTCGTAACCACCTAAGACTGACCTCGGGACATGCATTGGCCACCTCCCGGATACGGGCATCGATGTTGCCCGACGAGCCAGTCAGTAGCTCTCGTGATCGGACTCGCCACTTTACGGTCCCATAGCCTGGAAGATTGGTATCTCTGCGTTCCGAGAATGAACGATACCAGTGTTTCCTGTGAAATGTTTTAGTTTCCACATTTCACTGATGACTGCCCTGTTGATAGTTACCTTGCATTTGTTGAGCAGTAGAGGACCCATGCGTCGAGGCCGGGGAGTTGAGTCTTCGGCCTCGTGGGGCACGCAACCCCGACGACCCGCGTAGTGTGGACTTCTCTTAGTGCTAGGTGGGGATGTCTGGATCTGTCCCTCTTCTCCCCGATCTGTTTGTGCCCCTCGGCACACCCGTGCCATTACTTCTTCCATCTTTTCCCCAGATGGTCTGCTTCCAGTCAGTACGGGGATTGGACCTCTGCGGGACAATCCAGTGATGAAATAAACGTCGGTGACCTCCAGTTCTAACACCTGGTCTCGTAACCTGAACACCTGTTCATTTTCATCCCAGATGCTGATTAGATATTGGAGGAGCTCGGGCTGAGCTCGTAAACATGGCGTGAGGAAGAACTTTTTCAATCCACAGTCTCTAAGTGCGTTCATGCAAGCTTGGCTTTGCATGGCCTGTTCATCCTCGTTTCCGTGCTCTCGTTCCTTCCATTCGATTGCCATTTTGAGTGATTATCTGCATTCACATGGTCAAAAACCCCTGATTAGATCTTTGATGAGCTTCAAATTCCAAGAATTTTGGTTTAAATACCGAAATTTTGGGCGAAATTTAAGGTTCGGCCGCTGGCGCGGCTGTTTTGCTAACAATCGCACCATGTGGCGCGAGCCCTTTATTAAAAAGAGCGCATTGGCGCGGGTCCGTGCCCGATACCCGCGCCAATGGGCCCGGCCCTAAAATTTTTAAAATGGCCATGCAAGACTGATTCTTAAGGGGAAATCATTAAAAAATGAATGAAAATGTAGAGCAAGGGAGCGCCTTTTACCTGTGACAGACGAGAAGCTGAATGGTTGCCTGGATTGGTCGCAATCGTCGACGGAAGTTTCTGCTCCAAATGGACCACTGTTGTTTTCTACCAAGGTAAATAGTAAAAGTAATTTTATTTTTACCAATTAGACATATTTATAAATTTTTCGACATTAAATGAGTTTTAAGAGTTATTTTTATCAAATATTTGCATATATTATGTCGAAAATGGATTTTACGCTTGCTTGGTATGTGCAGCAACAGGTTTTGCGACTTAAAAGATGGAAACGAGTTTTATTTTATACTTTTTCGGACTCGGTAAATACACGAAAAAGTCACTCTGGAGTCATCTTTCAGCTCTTTTCTGACTCTCTAAACATGAAAAGATCGCCGAGGCCCTTGTCGTTTCGATCTCGTTAAAATGGACAGAATAGACATCACAGGTATAAGTTAACCTGCACTGGTGGGATGGATTGATTCTTAGAAAATATACCTTCCCTAGCCTATTACGTAGGAGGTTTCCGGATATTGTTTTCTACCTTTTCGGATGCGGGAACTATTAGCCAAAGGGACACTGTGGAGTTTTCTTTTCCCTTTGTCTTTTCAAACTCTCTAAACATGAAAAGGCAGAGTTCTTCTTTAATCAGACTCGTTAAACCACGATGACATCGGATTTGATCTGATAAATGCTTCCAGTTCTCACTTCGGACTCGAGATACCTATTCGGATGGATTAAGCCCAAAGGTGGACTTATATCACAAACATCTTATCCCCTTGAAACTTTGTTTAAAATAATTGGGGTACTCGCCGGGAATGGGTGGGGGAAAGGACTATGGAACCATCGTCGTTGTCGTCGGTAGTATGTCGCTCTTGAACATGGCACTGGTCTGCATTCGTGTCGGGTTGGGGACATCTCATCTCGTTGCTTCACTTTGCCTCCATGGGTTTTGGTAATCTCTTTTGACCTCTCATCTGTTCACTGCCTCGTCACCATGACCTCTGATCTGTTGATGTCAAATACTGCCAAGTCCACTGTCGTGCCGTTCATATGTTCAAGAGAATTTGGCCTCTGCAAATATCAACCTTCCTCTGTTTCTCATACGATCCTGATTCACAACAAAACATCATGTTCCTCTGTCTCGTGTCGATGATGTGGGAATCATTATGGCCCACCTTCGATCAAGGTCACTTCCTGTCGGCATCAACTCATTATCCAGGAAGTTGGTCTAGAGACTCCTTATGGTACCTTGGAGCCTGCATGCCTCAATGGCAGGTTCGTCGCATTCGACGAGAGGTTTACATCATTGGCCCACTCCCGTCCCAGTGATTGCGGGTGTTGTAGCTCATTTATTCATACGTGGGTGTACACCTTGAGTACCTTGAGGGCCATTGTCATTATTGGTGGTTCCTCTCGCGTCTGTTAACAGCTTTCATCATTGGCTGGTAATCAGACGATGTTCTTGCATGTTCGACTTCGGCTCACATATTCACATGCTCGAACTTGTACTTTGTTTGGGTCGAGATGGAGCGCAAGACCCTGGATTGTGTCTGTTGTAATCCAGGCTGCGATTGTGGATTATTATCATTATGTACATGACTCACTGATTGGATGGCTGCGACCATACCTGAGTCTATTTGTTTGATCTTAGTTGGATGGCTGCGCCCATACCCTGGATCCGGATTATAGCATACTTTGTTTCGGATGGCTGCGTCCATACCACTTATACATCATGTACTTGAGATATCAGTTGTATCTTTCTGCGCAGGTTTTCCGACGGCGGGCCTTCAGTTGGACATGTTCTCGTAAAGCATTTCACCCCTCTCCCTCTCGGGCCTCATAGTTTAGGGGGCATCTGTTACACAGTAATTTTTCACTGTCCTTACCATTCCCCATCCCGCACAATGGAGGACCCATTCTGTGACCTGTGGACATTGTCATGCCTTGGAATCATTATCAATGTATCCCTCTGAACATGAGCTTCATTTGCCCTTGAGACATCTCCTTGCAAAAGTCATGAAGAACAGCCCTTTTGGCATTGGCGCGGGCAAGCAGTTCAGTCCTCGCGCCAATGGAGAAATTAATGCAAAGGGGTCGCGCCACTTGGCGCTTTGTCATAGAGCCGTAGTCGCGCCACCCAATTTGGGAGTTGTTTTTTAAATATGGATGGCGGAAGTTGAGTTCTAACAAATCCACAAACCATCACCTATCTTGAGTTGGGAGGTTGGCTGCGGGAGTTCTATGGAGGGAAGTGGTTTTGCCACCTCCCATGGAACCTTCCTTATTGATAGGGCCAATCCCATAATAATAGGGATCCCAACTCCTCCTTCCCCATCTATAAAAGCTTGCTCAGATCAATGGCAAGCTAGTCTTGAAGTGCCTAAGCTCTGAATCTCATATTCTGAGCCTTTGTGTTGTAAAAATCTTTCTATTTCCCTTAAGGTGACTCAAACCAGGAGACCATTGTCAGAAGTTTCGGAGAGGTTATCCTTGTGGCTTTCAGTGTGGACTCTTGCAGGTAGATGAAGGAGACACGTCAGAACTTAGTTGTAATCTCTCTTCGTTTATTATTTAATAGATGATTATGATTATGGTTCCACTCCGTTTTCCATCATGTTAATGCGAGTAACATCCTTTCTGACTGATGTTTAGTTACGTGTGCCGGATTTTATGCTTGTATCTGCTCGTTTCTTCCATGTGCAGGTGTTCATCCACGGAGATCGTGGAGGGATTGTGATGCGAGGGCGAGACGGGCGCAGTCCTGCGTTGGAATCCAGGTAGGCTTCTATCTCCAGCCTTTTCATTCGTAATTAGGAACCTGCGTCATGACATTGTTTGTTTGTTGCTAGACCCCTGCTGGGCTAGTAGGGATCGCCTCTGTCTGCAGAGGGGATTTACCTCCTCAACACACACCCACACGGTGCGTCTTATTATTCTATAGCACCAGTGTGTCACAACTCTTCTACGCCAGTGCATTATAAAACACCATGCCAAAACAGAAACCACCCGGTGCGGCAGAATAAAACCGCACCGGTGCATCATAAAACAACACGCCAAAACACAAACTGACTGGTGCGTTTGTAAGAAACAGAACCGATGCACCTATAAACCACACGCACCGGTAAAGGGTTAAATTAAAAAAAAAAATTACGGCATAAAACCTGGATTTTTCATTTTTCCAGTGCTCCTGAGCTCTCAATTACTGGTGTGCACTCTACCATAGAACACACCAGTGCATACCAAACATTGGAACACTGGATAGCGTGCACGACGTACACACACCCCCAAGGCATCCTATTACTGTAACGCACTGGTGCTTCACTAATCTTCTGCGCGGTGCACCATAAAACACCGCGCCAAAACAAAAATGTGCCGGTGCATTCTTATCCAAGAGCACTAGTGTGCCTATAAACCTCATGCACCATAATAGCATTAAATAAAAAAAAAAGTTAAGGCCAAAAAACCGGTGCTTTATGACTATTCCGCACTAGTGCTTTACGAATATTATGTCCCGTTGCATCATCAAAACATCGCGCCAAAACTGAAACATCCCGGTGCGGTGTTAGGGAACCACCCCGATGCATTATAAACAACATGCCAAATCTGACACCGCCAGGTGCAGTTGTAAGTAAGCGTACCAGCGCACCTCTAAAACTTCACGCACCGGAACAGGGTTAAATAAAAAAAAATTATGACCAAAAAACCTCATTTTTCATTTTCCTCAGTGCTCTAGAGCTCTCAAGCACCGGTGAAATTTCCCCTTCTCTGAGTCGCCCTAACATCGTTGCACTCATTGCACCCATTGCACGCACTGCTGCTCTGCATTGGCCTCCAATCTCCAGCTTGCATTTTGAAAAACAGTGGGCAAATTTTCTTTTGCAAATTTTACAGCCAATATGCCTCCTCGACGACGAAATGTACTAGTATTTTTCTATTTTTTCCATAATTAAGCCTTTTAGCGGATTAGAAATTGAAATAACTTTAAAAATAACCATTAAAAAAGAAAATAAAAAATTTCCACGTGGTGCGTCGGAGTTGTTTGGCTCGCACCGGATAGCGGTGCTGCCTTTAAAATTTATAGGCCACACCGCCATCGGTGTTAACGGTATCCGCACCATTTCTGGGGCGATATCGAAAGGCACCCCACATAATTTTAAATTAAAAAATAAAATAAAATGCAGTGCACTCATTTAGCCAGACGCACCGTTAACCATGGGAATCCCAGTGCGGTGCGTTGATGGAATTATCTACCCTCGTGTATGTCAGCGCACCACATTCTTCATTCTGAGAGGGTCAACGATGCGGCCAGGTAAAAGACCGCACCGTTGACTATGTAATTGTCATGAAGTCGGTGCGCTGACACGACTATACGCATTAGGGTTTATATTTCAATCAACGCACCGCTATTCTGAACTTAGATATATTCAACGGTGCTTGAAAAATAGACATCTGCACCGAGGCCGGTGCGTTCTATTTCATTAGGGGCACCGGCACCGGTGCGCTACAAACTTAGGCCGCACCGCCACCGGTGCATGACTGTTTTTATGGTGCACCAACTGGTCTGTTTGTTTTTTTTTCAAATATATATATATATGTGTGTGTGTGTGTGTATTCCTAAATACATGTCTGTTTTAATAAAAAAAAATTATTTAATATGGAAATGATTCAGAGAGAAGAGGAGGAACAACAGCAACAACAGGCTGAATAGTATGACACGATTCAGCAATGGGAGGCCCGAGAGAGGGAGAGAGATGCATAACCTCGCCTTATTACTGAAAATACCCAGGAGATCCTTAGGCAGGTAGGCCTCCTCAAGTTCTATGAGGAGGCTACTTCCCTAAAGGCCCATAATGTTTTTTTGAGATATCTTATCCGCAGGTGGAATGCCCACCGACAGGTTTTCTAGGTTGGTCCTGACCAGTGGTACACACCCACTGAGGAGGATTTTTATTTTATTACAAGACTATCGAGGAGAGGGGTGGATTTTCCCTCATTCCCAGACGTGCCAGCTAGTTGTGTAGCAGGGAGTCAATTAGTTTACTCCCAGAGATACATTGGAGCACATGTACTATCTCCTTCAGAGTTTTAGGTACCTGGAGGTCAGTTACGTATAGGTGCATTCGGTAGATAGGACGTGCAATGCCTCTCCCTTATCATTTCGACCATTTTGCACAACAACAGTGATGGACAATGCATTAGTTGCTCGCTTTTATATTATGTTAATTCTTTAGTACAACAGCCACAACTTGTCAGGTGGTCTACCATTTTTTTGTGGCAGTTTTGTACAAACTTAGATAGATATCGTGCTCATGCACAAGGGAGGGTCAACTTCCCTTTTGCTTCAGAGCTGTTTTGTTTATTTTTTGAGAGGTTTCCAGAGATGAGACCTATATTTGTTCGACAGTCTCGTAGGTCGATGTTCAAGGCTCGGATGCACATGTGGGGGCAGATGATGCCAAAGAGGGGAGACACTATGTTTCCAGCCAGGATATCGCATGATGCTGATTTACTAGCTAGTGTTGACGGGCTGCATCCCTTCATTATGGTCCCATGTTCTTATGCTGGATTAGATTGGCGAGGGTGTCCCAACATCCTCTTCACAGATGATGAGCCGCCAGATGATAGAGGTAATATTACTGTTTTATTTATATTAATTCTAACATGTTCTTTAAATTGTTTTTATTAATTTGTGTAATGAAATTGTCTAATTATTTTTTTGTACTTGTATATATTTTGCAGACATTGGCTCTTTTGATGGCGAGGAGATGCTGGATCCACCACATGATCCAGGTGTGGATCCTGATGATGACGATAAGGACATGGCTAATGCCGAGTATGATCATGATCAGGATGAGGCTGGTGCAGCAGAGAGACATGATCCTTCTCATGGTGCACCTGTGCCGCCTTTTGCTAGGCGTGGTCGACCTGAGACTAGATATAGGATGGAGTTGGGCAACCAAATCTGTGCATTTATTGTTGATGTGGGCATCAGGCCCGCTCATTACAGAGACATACAAGCCGATGATAGGCTGTTACGGATGTGGAGAGGCATGTCGCGTGACATGTACAACCTGATGCAGCATGTCGTAGGAGCTACGATAGCTATTACGCGACTGAGGAGGACTATCCGTAGCTATAGGCATAGTTGAGCCATGACACATGATGGACAGTCCGTGAGCAGAGACTCACATGCATCTCATGATCATTCGCCTCATGCCGTGCTTGATGAGCATGAGGCTCCACTAGAAGCATCTAGCAGTCATCATGGAGATGAGGCTTGACCATCGACCACATCTAGTCAGCAGCTTGCAGCATCCATCAGTACTAGTCATGATCATGAGCAGGTTGGACCATCGACCGCCGAGGCTGCACTATTGACTGAGCCTCCACTACTACTGCTCATATTGATGTTTTACTACCACCAGCACATGCATCCATCAGTACTAGTGATCATGATCATGAACAGGCTCGACCATCGACCGTCGAGGCTGCACCCAGCTTTACTGAGCAGGCATCCAATTGTATTGCTATTGATGTTGTTATACTACCACCAGCTGATCCATGACATTTATATTACAGTTGTATATTTTTAATATTATTTAGTGATATATATATATATATATATATATATATATATATATATATATATATATATATATATATATATATATATGGTCCATGTATTTTATGTTCATGTTGCAGTTGTACTTAATTTTCATGTTGGTGATCATCATGATGTGGCGCATATTGTTAGGTCATGTTAGATATGTTCATTTAATGTTTAGCTTGCAGATAGATGTGTATATGTGATAGCATGAGTTATTTGACATGAGATGTATATTTGATGTTTGTGTTGTGATGATGTTAATATTTAATGTTAATTTGATGTTTGAATGTGTTTATTAGTCGAATATGATGTTTGTATGATGGTTATCATGATCGTGATGATGTTTATTAATTAATTTAATATTAAATGAGCATGATGTTTATTAAATATTATGTCATGATTGTAATTGAAATTGAAATTTTAATTGTATGTAAAATTGTATTTGTATTTGTACTAATTGTAATTTTATGTAAAATATTTATTAATGTAAAATTTTAATTGTAATTGTAATATTTAATTTATTGTGAAATGATTGTAATTGTATATATGAAAATTTGTAAAATTGTAAATCTAATTGTATGTAAAATTCTAAAATTGTAATTGTATTTGTAATTGTAATTTTAATTGAATTGTATGTAAAATATTTGTAAAATTGTAATCGTAATTGTAAATTTAATTCTATGTAAAATTGTAAATGTAATTGTATGTAAAATTCTAAAATTGTAATTGTATTTGTAATTTTAATTTTAATTGAATTGTATGTAAAATATTTGTAAAATTGTAATTGTAATTGTAAATGTAATTCTATGTAAAATTGTAAATGTAATTGTATGTAAAATTAAAATTGTAATTGTAATTCTAATCGTAATTCATGTATGTGAAATTAATGTAAAATTGTAATTGTAATTTTAATTCTAATTGTAATTATTGTACTTTTAATTGTAATTGTATGTAAAATATTTGTAAAATTTTAATTCTATTAATGTGAAAATTTTAATTGTATTAATGTGAAATGATTTTATTAAAATATTTAAATTTGTAAATTTGCAAATAATTGTAAAATAACAAATCTAGAATAATATGAATTTTTGTAACCTAATAAAGTTTAGAAAATAATGAAAATAAAATCATGTACTTTATAATTATAATTATTTTATTATAATCTTACATACAAAAAAAAGAACTTTATACAGTCTGGTGCGCTTATCATCATAACACGCACTGGTGCGTCGTATTAAGAAGACGCACTGGTGCTTCACAACTCTTTCGCACCGGTAACGAATAAACGCAAATAAAAAAACACAACTCTATTTTCTTTAAGTGAAAAAAAACAGCAATTTGAAAAATGGGCTGCAAAATATTTTCAAAAATCTAATTTCATAAAATAACTCTTTAAATACTAAACACTTTTCATTATTTCATTATTTTTGCTAAACTTTTCTACCAGATATTTGCAGGAGATAGACTTGGAGCAAGAGAGCACGAGGTCACTATGGAACAACGAAATACATTCAAATAGAAGTTTTTAGACAATCAGAAACCAAACCTCTAGTGATTCAAACCCTGTATCATAGAATTTCAAAGCATCTCGTGATTAAATTTGATTATTTATTTTACTTTTTTCTGTAGTTTTTTTACTTTTTTTGCAGTTTTATCCATTTTTACCATAAACCCTTCATTTTTTTTGTTTTTTCCCTTTCTTCTCCCTGTTTATGTGATTTCAAAATTAGGGTTTTTCATTTATATTGACGTCCAACCCACGGGATGACTTGCATAGTCAGATCCCAATCCATTCGGCCATTGCGTAAATTTTTGAAAAAATGGTTTTTTCTTTATCGGTGCGCCCTGCATATGCTACGACACCAATGCATTGTATTATATAGTGCACCACGCAAGTATTGTGTAGTAAAATATTGAAAACATTTTTTCTAAATCCATGCGCCATATTTGAAATAGGGCACCGATGCTCCATTTAACGAGGATAGCAACGTACGATGTATTACATTATTTTTGCGGTGCGTTAAGAATACCCCACGCACTGTTAGGTCTAATACACTATTTTTTGTGGTGCGTTTATAATACCCAACGCACCATATGGTTTATTATACTGTTTTGCAGTGCGTTTTTAATATCCCCACGCACCGACTGCAATGCGGACCTCATGAAAGGCGCACCGGTGTCTTGAGATTTATTTTCTACCTAAAAATTTGAGAATTTATTTATAAATATATTAATGAATGATATGGTACAAGTTTCAGATTGATAAAGAAATGATTGACAAGAGATCAAGTAACAAAAATACTGTTAACACATCAAGAAAAGCAAAAAAGACAAGTTCTTTGTAAATTCTTTATAAAAAATATTATTTTGAACTATATGTAAGTTTAACTAATATGTATTGTTTACTGTGTATCATGAAAACCATAAAATGACGAAGCTCGATATGATTATTTCTTATCTAGGACCAGAAGAGCGTAAAATTTTAATGGAAAAATTGCACAAGGATGAATCAGGTGAATGAAAAAATACTATCGATCCAATATGAGCTAATTTTTTTAATTATCATTAATAATATACTTAAAATTATTAGATAACATGTGTCAAACAGTCTACTAATTCATATTTGTTTAATTTTTTACAGGGACCAACAACTCAGAAAAATAATGTTGTTCTAAGAAAAGAAAAAAATAGAACATGCAAATGAAAATGAATTGCTCCTTAGCTCATCTGGAGTGGTGTTGGAAGTTAATGAAAGAGGGAAAACCTTTTACAAAATTTTGAGGGATCTAGTGGAACGAATGTATAGACGTTCTTTCCACTTACAATACAAAAATCAATCCAATGATTCCAAGAACCAAATTTTATGTAAACTATAGGAAGAGTTTCCAGAGAATCGGTCAATGAGACATGTCAGACTTTTAATAGAAAAAACGTACAACAACAAAAAATAAGGAAGGAAAAAGTAATGTTCCTTTAAATGTTTGTCTAGAATTATTTATAAATATCACTTTTGTTATATTTACTTTTCATATATCAAAATAAAAATTAAATATTTATTGTCATGTTACATTTTCAGGAAGATTATGAAAATCTCAAAAGATAAACGAGCTGATATCAGAAATATGCTAGTAGGAATGTCCAAAAAGGTGTACAAGGAGATGGTCAAAGAAATGGACAAAATTTCATCGCAGGAGGAGCCATCTCAACAACAACATGCTTCAAATGTAATATCTAATCATTGAATTTTTCGATCATTAGGTACATAAATAAACAATTTAGCATTAAATATTAATTTTCAATAATTTTGTTGCAGAAAAGAAAAGAAAATGGAACCCATTCAGCACATAAAATAGGACGACAAGGAAGAAAATGGTTGATCTCTAAGTCTGTGAGTAATTGTTACTTCCTTATAACAACTTAACTAGATTTCATTTTTGTATTTTTTAAGTTGTTTTACAAAAATCATCATTAAATGTCTTCAAATAGGTGCTAACATACAAAGAAGAACCATCAGACGAATTGATTGAAATTGGGTTAAATATGGGTTGTGAGTATATGTTGGAATATCATAATTTAATTGTGGAATTTGTAAGAATCTATCAATCTTGTTTTACTTAACTCCAATCTATAATTAATAGAACAAAAAAATCTTTTATATTAAATATATGATTTGTTATGGGGTATAAAACTTGTAGGAAACAAAGTAGGGAATTGCGCCAACAGATGAAATTTTGAAAGATGGCATGGTACATGGTTTTGAAAGAATGTTTATAGTTTATGAGTCAATTGTTGCTATGGTACGTCATTTTTCTTTTCGATTTACATTGATGTATATTATTTAATATTGCAATTTTCATTATTCTCACCAATGTATATACACTCATTTCAATTTATTTTTATGTTTGTAGATGGAAGGTGAAGAAGAAGAAAAAATCAACGCTGCGAACAAAACATTCTTGAAAATAACCAAAGTCATGGAAGTAGCTCTAGCAGTGACAACAGTTCAAGCGAAGAATGATGATCACTATGTTTGGATATCAAAGCAAGGCGTTTTATTTTTTGAAATATGTCTATGAAATCAGACATTTTGTTTAATGTAATGGATATAGTGTCCCAATTGAAAGACAAAGGGATACAAATAACTGTCTCATTTTGCATGATAAAGATTTCCTTATATATATATATATATATATATATATATAATCATAAAATATGTTTTAATTTATTCTATTACATTCTCCATTATCGTTCTCAAATGCACTAATAAAAATTTAATTCATATGAATATTGTTATAAGATATATATGTGTCGACTTTTGATGAATAATGAATTTAAGAAAACCACAATAATTATGATATGATAGAACAAATTAATCCAAACATCATATTCAAATGCATTAATAAAAATGTAATTAATATGAATATTGTTATAATATGTGTCAACTTTTGATGAATAATGAATATAAAACAATCACAATAATTTGACTGTCACAGGTCGATGTTTCTAAAAAAAACAAAATGAAAATCGGTGCGTGTCAGTAACTGTCAACCAGTGCATTTATGTGTCTATACGCACTAGTGTGGTTGTACGAACTATGGGCACCACACAAATACCAATACCAGTTATAAATATCGGTGCATTTGTGTGATACTGCATACCGGGGCGTTTATGTATCTATAAGCACCGGTGCATTTGTACGATCCATGGGCACCACACGAATACTGATACCAATTATAAATCTCAATGTCTTTCTGTGATATGATGCACTAGTGCATCATAAAGGTAAATGCACCAGTGCGTTGGTACAACCTATGGGCACTGCACAAATCCCAAGACCAATTAGAACGGCCCCGTGCATTGTTTGATCAACACTACACCCGATGTGATTGTACACATAAATGTCCCGGTGTGTTCGTTCAACTAAGACAGCCTCGGGGCGCCGTCTTCAAGTACGCACTGGTGCGTTAAATATAGAGTAGCACTCCTATGAAAAAATATCTGTAATAACTGCCGACCACCCATTTTTTTTTAGTTGTGTTGAATTTCCGTTAAAAGCTCTGCTAAAACCTCTGTAACCATAAACGGATGTTGTAGAAAATGTTTTTTTGACAATTTTAGCCAATTTTATAACACTAAAAACCTCCTTTATAACCTCCGCTAGAGGGTCTTTTCATTTTAGTGGAAAGAATGGTGGAGAGAAAATAGGTAGGTGCACAAACAGCTTGCCTTGCTGTGTCAAAAACTAGTTTTCATTGTTTAAAAATAGAGAGTTGAAAATATCTGTAAAAATATTGGCTTTAAAATCGTAAAGGAGATGAAGTCTCCATTTTATATGGTGAATGTATTGTTTCCATCATGAAATTATAAATCGAAGTATTTTTTTGTGTGCCACATTCTGGAATTTTTATTTTCAGTTTTATTGTGCAAAGACATTGCTTCTCTATTTTACCTTGTCCCTTACTATGCCATATTTCTAAACTTTTATTATGTGGATTTAATATCACGTGAAACTTTTTTTTTCTTGCACAATGGTGATTACTGTTTCCTCCTCTACCTTTATTGTTAGTGGTATCAAAGCATGTTTTTATTGCAAGGATTTATAAGAGCCAAAGGTTAGTTGGAAACAAATTCGCCAGGGAAGATTTACAAGCAAAGAGTAAAGTTTTTTAACAGCCACAAATGGTAGCTTTAAGCACAAGCTTGACAACTCCTCAAATTCCTCATTTTAATGGAAAAAAATATGATTATTGGGAAATCACAATGAATACATTGTTTTGTTCTCAAGGCATATGGGATTTGGTGGAGAATTGAATCCAAGAACCAGTAGATGCAACAACATACAATGCATTGACACAAGTAGAAAAATATTTGTTGAAATACAATAACAAGAAACACTCTACATCCCTCTTCTACATTTTTCATGAAGTGCATGAGAGCATATTTCCAAGGATTGTAGCAACAACAAAGTCCAAGCTTGCATGGGATATTCTCCAGACAAAATATCAAAGCATGGAAAAGGTGAAGACAACAAAGTTATAAATGTTGAGAAGGTATTTTGAAACAATATGCATGAAGGAGTCTTAGAAAATAGACTCATTTTTCTCACAAGTAATTGGATTGGTTATTCAAATTATATCTCATGGCGAGACACTTGAAGAAAGGAGAATAATTGAAAATCTTCTAAAGATTTTTCCAATAAGGTTTGGTTCTATTGTTGTGGCCATAGAAGAGACAAAGGATCTCTCACAAATTTCAGTGGATGAACTTCATGCTTGGAAATTTTGCATTCAGATTTATGTGAACGATTGTAGACACCATCAATTGGTGGCAACTATTATTTCTTGAAATTCATAGATGACTACACAAGGAACACATGGGTCTACTTCCTAAGACAAAAAAGTGGAGTGTTAGAGTGCTTCGGTAAATATAAAGATCTTATTGAGAAACAAAATGGACACTACATCAAAGTTTTGAGAACTAATAGAGGTGGAGAATACATATCAAATGACTTCCTCCGTTTCTGCAGGGAGCATAGAATTCACAAACAAATTACAACAAGGTTTACACCTCAGAAAAATGGTGTTGCAAAAATAAAAAGATAGGACCATTATGGAAATGGAAAGGAGTATGTTGAAGAAAAAGCATTTGTCAAATGAATATTGCATTGAAGTTGTCGCTTGCACATCATATATTATAAATAGGTGTCCAACCAAAAGTGTGAAGAATATGGTTCCTAAAGAAGCATGGAGTGGATGAAAATATAGTGTCACACACATGAGAGTGTTTGAATGTGTAGAATATGTACATGTATTAGATGAATAAAGGAAGAAGTTAGATAGAAAGGGGGAGAAATCATTAGGGGAATTTTGAGGTCTAAAATGGGCCTCCTAAGGAAATTATAAAATAATAGAGGAAATAATTAAATAAGATTTGATTACATCATCAAATTTTAGAGGGAAAAAATAAAAAACTACTTTTTCAACTCGTATTTTCAACTTATCTCCCAAAGTTTTTACTCAAATTTCGAGTAGGAGTACTCGTTGGATGCAAAATTTAATTCCTCATCTAATGAGTACCCATGTTGCATACTTTCGATGGACCCTTCTACATGAAAAACGATAAATACATGAAAAACGTGATTGCAATCAAGTTTTTCAATGTATTTCCCATTTTTCATGTAGCAGGGTCCATCGAAAGTATGAAAAATGGATACCCCTTGGATGTGGAATTAAATTTTGCATCCAACAAGTACTCCCACTCGAAATTTGAGCAAACACTTTGGGTGATAAGTTGAAAATACGAGTTGAAAAAGTAGTTTTATTATTTTATTATTTTTTAATCCTTTTACCCTTTTACTTACAAAATGTTGAAACATCCCCCATGGTTGAAATCATCACCTTGAATCCTATTGGTTTTTATAAAGTTTATTTTGATTGTACATTTTTCTTAGGAGGCCCATTTTAGACCTCAAAATTCCCATAATGTCATATTTGTTGGATATAGTGATCATTCCAAGGCATACAAACTCTACAATCCATTAACCAAGAAGGTCATAATCAGTAGATATGTGTAGTTCATAGAGAGGAAGCATGGGATGGAAGTTTGTATAAGACAATCAAGGTAAAAGCAAGCATACCGCAAGAATAAAAATAGGAATTGACAACAAAAATAAATTCTTCAATGGTGTCACCTCCAACACCTACTCAAGATCAACAAAGCAGTCAAAACGTGACACTATTAAAAAGAAATAGGATAATGCCGTGCATTCAAGAAAATACCCCTTCAAGTGTGCAACGAAGATCAACTAATCCAACTTCTCAAAGCTCAACATCAAGTGACATGCCAAGTCCATCTTTGGCAAGCATGAGAAGACACAAATTCAGAAATTTAAGTGAAATTTATGAGCATAATTGATCAGAAACCAAATTGGGGGAAAAAATTTGCTAAAAAATGAAAGTGCCCAGAATTGATTAGAACCTAAACGACCGGATAGGTCTCATCACCCTGATTCTGGCGCACTTCTTTTCATCAAAATTTGACTTCGTTTGAGAAATTTAGAGCTTGTTGTTCGCTTTGCCAAACATGCAAATTTAAAAAAAAAAAAATTCAAACAGGGTCAGAAGGGTCAAATTTTTGGTCAAAAGTTGGTTTTCCTCCGACTAATGGTGTTCTGACACTTTTCAACATGTGGTTGGCCTGTATTTTTGGGCTACGTGTCGAATTATGATTGGTTTTGAACGGACCATTGGGAAGAGGACACGTGGTGCAACCAAAGGCCGCCATGTGCCCCCTCCCAAAGGATGAAGTTTGGCTATGTTATGGTCAAAATCATATTATGTTTGGTGGAAAAAATTTATTCGGAGGATAGGCAGAGTTCGGACTTGACCCTATGACCTCCCCCACACAAACAAAACACATTACCGTCTCACCTGCAACAATAGTCCTTATAAGACTATGGACTCCGTTTATAATTATGTTAAACATTTTGTTATGGCAGGAGTAAGCGGGGCCAACCCCTTACCACAGGACCACACGTCGTGACCTCAAGTGGAGGCCTATCTATTATGGCAAAGGATTAGTGCTAAACGGGTTTAATTAACCTAGAGGCCATTATTAAATGTGCTTAAGTTTGGATTAAAATAAAGCGTGTGATTAGCACTAAGTGCGCTTAACTACCACTAAAATGCGCTTAACCGTTAATTAATCCGAGTTTAATTTGGCAGTGGAGTTGGTGAAGTCCACCATTTTTGGTGGAACTCCAAATTTGTTGGAGTTAACTAGAGTTCTCTCCAGTTTTGGAGGGGTTTCCTAGGCCAAAATTGAGGAAACCATAACTGGAGAAAAATTCGACCAAATTGGGCTAAGAAAGAGTCTATCCTAGTAGATTTGGATGCTTTGAGCATCATGGAATAGGTTCCACAAGCTGTATAGGACTGTAAATAACACTTTTTCCATTTTGAGCTCATAGAGAGGCCCAAGCCAAGGTACTGAAAGAGGCATAACGTTTTCCGAAGGAGTCAGAATTAGACTCGTTCATAACCAAAACAGGGGTATTAGGGGTGTCCTAGAGCCATTGGAGAAATTTTGAGAAAAATCATACCTCAGGAATTTATTTTATTCATATTTTTGATAATTTAATCAATGAGATCCAAGCCATTGGAGTTGGTCCAAGGAGATGTAGCCCAGGAGGGGTGAACCCCTTCATCGCTACTGTGTAATGTGCTTGTCGTGTATTTTATTCTCTGCAATTTACTTGTTGTT
Source organism: Pinus albicaulis (assembly GCA_034641835.2). Classification (NCBI taxonomy): domain Eukaryota; kingdom Viridiplantae; phylum Streptophyta; class Pinopsida; order Pinales; family Pinaceae; genus Pinus; species Pinus albicaulis. The sequence goes on along the minus strand of CM076579.1, from coordinate 142,920,571 downwards.
ATGTGTTTTTAAAGCTAATTTACCTCATGAATTACTCATAACAGACACACAAAGTTGACACATAAACCCTCTCATAAACTGGCTATTTGAGACAATCCTTAAGCACTTTTATTTAATACTGATGAGGAAGCTAGCACAATAAAGCTAGTTTGTCCATATTCAGATCAAGTTTGTATTAGAGCACATTTTAGCTCATTTTAGCCCAATTTTGTCTCAGGGTTTGCCAAGGTTAGTTAGAAAATTAGCTATTGGTTTTGTATTTGTGCAAGTAGAATTTAACTATGTGCAAGTTTATGTGTGTAAGCTGAAGATAGGAGAAGGTCAATATTGACGACTCGACTCTCAAATCACAATAAAGAATCTTTTTATACATTACAAGTGTGATGGCAGCTTCATCAAGTGATGTTTCTAATCAACCTTCCTTAGTAAGACTCTTTGGCGAAGAGATGTTGCAAAAGCTTTTCATCATGAGAGATATGGTGCAAGAGATGGTTGAAGATAAGAAGGAAAACACTATACTTCAAGATCAATTGATGGCCATGAAGGAGGAGAAGCAATAGCTTCTTGAGAAGATGCATGAGATGGAGACTCAACTCCATATTGCAAATTAAAACCTAGCCAAGTATGTGCATGAAAAAGAGGTATGCAATTCAAATTTATATTATATTTCTTCTCAAGATGAATGTTTTGGTGTTTTTGAAAGACACACTAGATGAATAGGGTCCAAATTATTGATGAATATGGGCTATGAAGGTAAAGGATTGGGAAAGGCCTAGTTATTTGGGTCTTGGTTATGGAAAACATGATGGAGAATGCTCCAAAGCCAAGGAGGCACATGAAGGTATTCCAAGAAAGGCTTTCCTTACATGTTCATTACCTCAAGCTTGTGAATTTTTTGTTCATGAGGAATGAAAAAGTTCTACACCCACGTTGCAAGAAGATTATCATAAGCATGCAACTAATGGAAATGGAAAACAAGAGGGTGTTGAAAGCTCTAAAGCCATTGAAGCCATTGTTGGTATTCCGAAGAGAGCCACTAACTCATCAAATTCACCTCCTCAAGAAGGTGACAAAGGTGAATGTGCAAGGTATAAATCTGCCTTCAATCAAGTTGCTTCTAATTATGATAAACATGGAAAATCCTCACATAAGATTTACAGAAAATTTACATGTTCCTTTTGTGGTTTGAATAAACATACTATTTCGATGTGTTGGAAAAAGATAGCCATACATAGGAAACTTTCAAAACAAAGGAGACATAAAGCCAAAGGTCTAATGGACAATGAAAACCATGTTTGAAAAGAAGTTGCAATTATTTTGCACTCATTGCCATAAGCAGGGTCATCTTGTAGACAAGTGTTGGAATTTGTATCCAACAAGTCATGCACAACATTTGAATAAGGTGGAGAGAGATATTGACAAGAATAGAAAAGAGGATTCCATAGTTGATGTGGGTTAGGATGATACACATGATGAAGTGCAGCTAAAATAAGCGCCATTGAAGTGGTTTGAAAAGAGATGGTTAGAGTTCTTAACCAGTTAAGGCCTTGGATTTCTTTTAATAATTGATGCAAATCTTGTCTTATTGATGCATTTCCTTTTTATCTGAATGCATTTCTTTTCTCTTGAAATTATGCTTCATATTGCACAAAGCAAGATGTTGGAAAAGTAGAGTTATGTTGACTCACTTAGATGCAACAAAGATGGAAATTTGTAGTTCCAATTTTCATGTGATTGCATTTCTTTTTCTCTAGAATGCATGTTGCATGTTTACGCTAGGAAGGTGTTTGAAAGTGGAGTATGTTGACTCACTTTGTTGTAGCAAATTTGGTCATTTCAGCTCTTTAAGTACTCATACATACCAATGGGATTCTTGTACTTGTGATTGTACTTGCAAGAGAGTTGAGAATTGTATACATGCATGAGATTTGTGTGTGTGAACAATGTAATTTTTTATAGCTTCATTGTGCTTGAACATGCATGAGAAATTGACTTGTGTTGGTCGATTGCTTTGTTTAACATGTATGTATGTCCTATCGACTTGGAAGAGTTGATTTAGTCTCCAAGGCTGAAAGGGAGATGTTGACGAATTTTTTCATGAGATGTGAAATTGTTTTTGTTTCGGGAAAAGAATCGTCAAGTGTTGTACATGTTTTTGTTTGACTTAAGAGTCAATGGTTTGAATACGCATGTTTTGTCGACTTGTGTTTGGTCGATGGGTTTGTATACCAAGATGTAAGAATGCATGGAGATGTTCACAGGATGTGACATTTTTTTCTTTGAAGGAGAAAAATGAAGAGGCCATCAAGTTGTGTTTCTTACAAGATGTGTTTTTCAAGTTAATGGTTTTTCTTGTGACAAGATGTCTAAGGATTTTGGAAGGTCCACTATTGAGTGAGATGTTTATGATTATCCTTCATTCTCAAATCACGGCATGAACAACATGTCAATACTAGAGGATGATGGATAAAGAAGTGGAAAGAGGGACAAGATGACAAAAAATTGCAGCAAAAACAACAACCCTTTTGTAGACCATTTGATGTGTTGACGCCAAGAAGCGAAAGAGATGGTGAATGCATTCTTTCAGATGTGGAATTTAGAACTGTGGAGGTAAAAATAATGGTCATTTATTTTCTTGTGATTACTGATATTGGAATTAATTGTTGTATTTCCTTAGATGGGCTTAACTTGGAAAAGTGGTTTCCAAGGAGAAACTTGCATCAAATGCATGTGTGTGCAAATGAAGAACATGATTCTCAGTGGGAAGGCCATCAGTCAACTTTCCAAACACTGAGGGATCGCTTTAGTACAACAAGGTGTTTAATCAGTCATCAAGCAGCCAACAAGTATTGGATTGGGTCAGCAACGAAAGGATGACATTGGTTGAAGTGCCAAGCCATTTACAAGGCAAGGAATGTCAGTGAACCAAAGTGTTGTCATAGATATTTTTCCAAGTAGAATCAAGCTGATAGAACATGGAAAAGAGAAGAGTATAAGACCCTCATCATATAACCAGCTTTTGTGGGACCAAAAGCTTTTTTCAATGGTGTTATCACTCCACCGAATTTTCGAGGCTGAGAAGATACCAACAAAGGTAACTACAGACCAGCTCTCGCCAAGTAGCTAGCCCTACTAGGTAGGAGAGGGCTCTCTCCAAGGGATCACGGCCAAGAGGGCTGGATCAATTAGGTTTTATGCTAGGTATAGAAGCACAAGGGTTTTCTTTGGTTGATTTAAGTGTTGGATGAGTGAATTAAGTCAAAGAGGTAACTAGGTCAGGGAAAATAAGATTAGAATTGCAGGCATATGATAGGGAAAGGTAGGTAAGCACTCTAACACTTTAGGGTTTTTAGGTGAGATCGATTAGACTGGTGAGGTGATAACAAGAGCATGAAAGTGCATGAATTCCTTTTAAACTGAAGAAACTGAAACAAATTATGGTGATTCTCCCAAAACAAAGCCTAAAATATGTATTATGCCTATCAAAATTGAGAATCAAACATATCATAGAGCTGGAATGAACATGAAAAGTACAAAACATTCATACATATGAAAATGAAGAAGAAACTATGCCAAAGTACAATACCAGATGAATCCCAAAAGAATAGTTGTAACTCATCTAATATATTCCTACCAAAATCTGAATACACTAGCATCTCTAACCAATACAACAACATCCAACCTATGAAATGAGTCAAGAAATGAAAGATACACTAGTACAAAATGGCTAATTAGTTACTAAAAAAAGGACTAAAATTTGCATGTAAACGACTATTTTTTGGTCGGTGACCAATAGTAGCTAATTTACAGTATCTTATAACATGACCAAATTTTGGTCATTTTTAGCTTAGTCATTAATTGGTTATCTCAATTTTGTTATCTAATAGTATATTTAGTTATTAATTTAATCACTAATTTAGTCATTGATTTGGTCATTAATTTTATCATTGATTTAATATTTGATTTGGTCATTAATTGTCACAATTGATGACCAAATCAAAGACCAAATCAATGATCAAATTAATGACCAAATCAATGACTAAATCAATGATCAAATCAATGATCAAATCAATGACTAAATTAATGACTAAAAAATATATTATTATATGATCACCCGATAAAATCGATTAATGACCAAAGAAATATGACCAAAATGTTGGTCGTGTTATAAGATACTATAAATTAGCTATTAATAGTCATATATATGCAAATTTTAGTCATCGTTTGAAACCAATAAATGACCAAAGAAATATGACTAAATTTTAGTCGTGTTATAAGATACTGTAAATTAGCTACTAATAGTCATATATATGCAAAATTTAGTCGTCATTTGTAATCACAAATTTATCATTTGCAGTAGTCATTTATTCATTATATAAACAACCAATTCAGTAGTTATATTCATTTCATTTACTTTCATTAATAATCATTATAAAATAATAATTAAGTTGTATATTCATTTTATTTGCGTTCATCATTAATCAGTATAAACTACTAATTTAGTATTTTTAAATTGATTTTGTGTTCATTATTAATCAACATAAATTAATTTGTATTATTTAAAAAATGTCATACACTGTGCATGTTCATCTAATATGAAAACACAAAGTCGCATATTTTAATTACAATACTAAACAATATCAAGTGCAACTATAAATAATTCAACCACACAAATTATATTATATGAAATGTTCAAGCATTACAATATCATTTTCCAACTTAATATTGGTTGGACTACAATTTACACATGAAATGGTGTTTCATCACTTTAAAAAATTATCGTTGTGTTTTCAAGGCATTGCTGGTGAATTCATCAACTCTGAAGACTTGACCATTAGTCTTTATATGTGTGCCTTATGCGGGATATTGGCTCTAAGAGTATCACCAGACCAATTCTCCTCTCTCTCTTTTTGCATTTGTCGCTCCAATGTTATTTCTCCCCTCTTTTCTCAATTCATGCTTCTTACCATCAATACTGATTTCATTTTCTGAAAACAAAAGAAGATACAATGCAGAGTGTAAAACATGAAAGAAAATGAACACTATAATATAAACTAAATTAGATTATAAATAGTTTATATGACATATAGCTCAACATCAGCAATGTTAAAGCCATTTTTCCCCGTATAAGTAAGAAACTCGAACCAATTTTCTTCATTGGGGTGATAATTTCAACTATAATGTGGCCAGATAACCTATATAAACAAAGAAAATAAAATGTCACCATATATAGAAAATAACACCTTAGTAACTTAGTATTCAACTTTCAAGGAAAGCTTAGGAAAAATCATGTCAACTAAGTTATATGCTAAAAATATCAAGCTGTAGATAACTTGTGAAAACAAATAATCTGAGGTGTGATGTTTAATCCTTGTCATTTTATTCACAATAACATTTGATTTTCTAACACATGAACTTAGTCAAGTATATAAACAATATGTACTCAAATAACAACATGAAAGTAACTTTTTATGATGGTCATGAAAATATTTTAACACAAAATAGCTATAAGGATTCCAATCAATATAGTGTAATACTAATTTCATCTTCAAGTTTTGGTTGTTGTTTAAATGGACATGATACTAAGTATTTTCAATTTCATAGATAAAAGACAAAAAAATCAAAAGAAACGTCCAAAATACAATCAAACAATAAAGAGAGGATATCATGGAATGGAAATTGTAATTATAAAAAAAAAATTTACCTATCCACCGATGTCATGTCTGGCATTCCTAAAACATTTTCTTGCCCAAAATAACCATGATGTGAAATAATCACAACATTAAAAACCATAGGAATTCCTACTAGAAACGTTTCTAAAGTCGATGACTTAGGTGTCTAAGCGATCTCTAATAGCGAATGAACCATATCCAAGATGTGATATGCATTGTGTCTCCATCCTTTTTCCAATCACATTTCCTATAACCCGCTCACACCAGAGTCAAGTAACAATCAAACAAAGACATTGACATTTGTTTTTTTCTTTTATATCTATAAAATTTGAATCTGATTTGTTTCATGAACATTTTAATTCATATTTAAAGCCTTCCTGACATATGAGAAAGTATCAATCAAATGGGACATCAAAAAAATCGACCTCAAAGAGGTCCTCAAACAATTTGTACAATATCAATATTTTTCTTGTTGTAATATCTTGGGTAGAAAAAAGAGCATATCTACAAAATAAAAATTCATATATTACTTATGGTCAAACTTTGTATATGGTGTATTCTTAAGCAGTTTTTTAAGATGTTCCTCCGCCTTTACCAAAGTGAATTGTAGCTTGGTTAAACTATGTATCCTTTCATTCAATGTCAATTTCTGCAAGATAAATGTCACATGTTATTCTTTCCCATTTCTCAACATGCTACATATGATAAATTGAAATTCACATAAAACCAAGAGCAAACCCTTTTCTAACCAAAACAAACAAACAAACAGTGTCTCTAATAAAACTTCATTATAATATTAGAAAATGAAAAGAGAGTGGGCCATTTTTGTTGTTTGACTTTTCCTATTTTTTTTATGAAAGTGCTCGAGCTTCAAGAACCAACAAATGTAAGGGAAGTCATAAATGTGAAAAAAATTATGTTGACCTAATTTGTAGACTTCTTCAAAATGATGTGAATGATGCCATTTTCATATGTAGTAAAGCTCATAATAATAAATGGCATATATTCTAATAAATTACATTTCAATGACTACCATAGGCCTCCATAGGTTATAGATCCTTAATATGTTAATCTTGATGATGAAAGAGAGATGGCAACGATAAGTATGGGTGGTCCTAGTTTGCATGGTGGATATATTGAAACCAAGGTCGTCATCTCAATGAACCTAGGTTCTGACATGGTAAACCTGGATCTGATCTTCATCCAATTTCATTCCATCATACTTTTTCAAGACTCAAGAGGACATAATGTTCCTTCAGCTTATAATAGTGTTGATTTTGAGGTTATAAATAAAGCTTATCCAAAGCAACTAGATTTTTGGGCTCCAAGAGATATGGATAATTTAAATGATAACAATTATATGTTTTTTTCCTAATATTAAAATGTAGGGATACATTTTGTAGGTTTTACTAATAAATAGAATAAGAGAAATTATCCATGAGGAGAATCTACTGGTCATTTTGATTAGGGAAATAATAAGAGATAATAAGACTATTTAGGTTAAAATCAAAGATGGTGTTGATTCTTGTAGCTCCTCAGTGGTTGGTAGTTTTTAAGGTTGGAATTTCAGCTCTTCAAGGGTGGGGTCCTTCAGCATAATTGCATCTTCCTTGGTCCTATCACCCAAAAGAAAAACATAATCAATAAAGAGTAAGTATGTCAAGTTTAGGGCAATTCCTATTTGTATAGTTGTCAAGCTTATAGTTAATTTTTACTCACTTATAAACTCTAGAGTGAAAAATGGCAGAGGAGCCACTAGTCATACCTACCCATGGTCTCTTGTAGGCATGATAGAAGAATAGGTTAAAACATCAATTAGAATTGCACATATAGTGAGGAAAGATAATTCATTATCTAGTTAACCGATTGCACATTGAACCCTATATGGATGAGTAGCCCTAAATAAAGCTAGTTTTCTCTATAATATGCCTTGGAAAGACAAACTCACTAACATTACTTGTAATTTTTTTATTTCATGTTATAAATTATATCTTGGGCAACTCTCATGCATCCCATTGATTTTTCTCTCCCTGACATGCAAACTAGATTTTTCTTTTCCAATGACAGAATTGGAAAAATAAGTCACTGCTTTTTTTATGTCAGCATTAGGTGAACTTGACAGCTTAGATGGGGAATCAGAAGCCAAAACAGTCACATGCTCAGGATGGAGAACATTTCCAAGATATTTCTTCTCTCCAATTATAGAATTAACAAAATTATTGTTGCAGCTTTGTCTAGCATTATCGCTTGTTGATTTAGATTGTTTATTCTTCACATTTCCAAGTTTTGAATATGATTTAATGCCATCCTCATTGCATGTTGGGCTCTTCAATGTTCCTACAAGAACATTATTGTTATCAAACTTCATATCTTCTGCCACTTTCTTTACTACTCCAAAATCCTTTGTATAAAACTCTATAACTAGCACAATTTTTTTTGTTTTTCCTTCATATCCCTCATCGGAGCTTCCCAAAGATGAAGACATATCAGAAATGATCAATTCACTCATATATTTTGAATCTTGTAAAGGTTCCAAGGTTCCCCTGAAAATATCCCTTTCGGTGATGTCATATACAAATAATGAAACTCCTGATATCCTTAACGAGGGAGTGTCCACAACATTAACCATGTTTCCTAATGACTTCTTTGGAAATAGTATATTTTCACATTTTGTGGGATTGCTACATGAACCACAAGGATAGGCTACAAAATCAGTCTCTTGCAGTGAAAAATGTAGAACTGTTTCTATATCTAGGTCAAAATTAGCCCCTCCATCAACAACTTTAATTGTCTTTTGTAGGGTTGTCATTAAAGGAGTTGTTGAGGTAGATGATGAAAGTTGACTTAAAAGTAACTCCTCCACCTACCTGTGAGAACCACTAAGTTTAGACTCCTCTGCAACCACCTCTCCTTTTGACTCCCTTTCCATATTTGAAGAGCTTCCTACCAATGACACCTGTTGTTGCATCTACTGCCTTTTAGGCTTGTGCTCAGATTTTTTCATCTTATTTGAACATTAATTTGTTGAAAGACCCGCTTGTTTTTTAGAAATGTTTTTCTGCTTTTCACTAGTATGATGATCTAATCTAGTCTCAAGTGCAGAAACTAAAAAATAATTTGAAACCGTACCGTCAAAGAGATCAAATTTTGTCACAGCAGGCATGTTCACTGGTGACAGTTTAACTCCAACTTCTTTATCTATAGTCAATACTTCAAATGGAGGACTGATGGAAAATTTTAAACTACAATTATCTTCATTGTTGACAAATGCAACTGCAAGGGAACTTGATTGATTGCCAAGAGATTTTGTCAAGGATTTTTTCTTTCCATCCAGAAATTGAACTAGAGCCAGAGTGGTTTCTGAAGCCTGTGGGAATGGTTTCAATATATCCAACATCTCACCAGAATGGATCATAGCCAGTTTATTTTGTATTTTTAATGGGCATGAATCATTTGATATGTCGGTTTTTGTATTTAAAGGTTGATGTAAAGTAGATGAAATTTCACCATATGACCCAACTGGCATCGATGAGTAGAAATTCATTGGGCGTGAACCACTTAAAGAAAATGAACCTGAAAGTGGAGGTCTGTATGTAGGCAATCCTGCTGATGGAGGAATGGAATCTTTAATTGATTACACAACATCAAAGATCAAATCAATGAAATAAAATCAAATGTTGTAAAAATAAATATCCAAAACTTGCTCATTTTTTGCATATGAAAGAAGTGGAAAGAAACATAGCAATGAAAGAAGTGCTCCTTTGTCTCTACATACATAAGAAGCATCACTTGTAAATCCATTTTCCCCTTAAGTATGGAAATTCACCTCCATCCTCCACTAGTGCAAACACACCCACTATTGGAAATAAGAGAAGTGTAAAGCTTGTGCATCAAAGGGTCAAAATTGTACAAGCATAACCAATGTTATCCAAGAGAAACATTGTGCTTGTGCATAGAAAGGAATTTGGAGGTAGCCAAACTAAATAATGAATACCTTAGGATCTAGAAAACATAACATAGCATAGGAGAAGCCCATGACATTAAACTCAAGACTTGAGACCAATTGTTTGTGGATTTGTGTCCTCACCAAAATGCAACAAAAACACATTCAACATAGTACCCATATTATTGGTAGATATGCCACCCGTGGAGCTATATGAAAAGGTTATAGTCATGCATATGCACTATGGTGGGAATTGAACTCAAGGAAAACTACTTATGGATATGCAACCTTAACCACAATGTCAAACCAAGGCCTTCAACAAGAGACCCACATCATATCTAATATACTAAAAACACAAAAAAGTTAATAATGTTGTTTCTAGAACATGAGACTGGGTTTAAATTAAGAAAGCTTGTCTTCAGCGATTTTCCTGCAACCACATTTCAATACCACTGTCGTTAATTTAAACCTTGATGGGAGGAAACTTTATATCCACCACTAAAACTGGTATAGGTCAACTGCATTCAATCAGATTTGCTGCTAGCAATAGTGACAACAATAAAAGAATTATTATTTTTTCATCAACATTCTAGCCTATAAATCTAGATGTAGATATTCAACCGTGTGGAAAGATACAGAGCAATGAAATAAGTGCTCGTTTGTCTCTACATACATAAGAAGCATCACCTGCAAATCCATTTTTCCCTTTAAATATGGCAATTCACCTCCATCCTCCACTAGTGCAAACACACCCACTATTGGAAATAAGAGAAGTGTAAAACTTGTGCATCAAAGGGTCAAATATGTGAAAGCATAACCAGTGCTATCCAGGAGCAACATTGTGCTTGTGCATACAAAGGAAGTTGGAGGTGGACAAGCTAAATAATGAATACCTTAGATATCTAGAGAACATAGCATGGCATAGGAGAAGCCCATGACATTAAACTCAAGACTTGAGACCAATTGTTTGTGTATTTGTGTCCTTACCAAAATGCAACAAAAACACATTCAACAAAGTACCCATGTTATTGGTAGATATGCCACCCGTGGAGCTATATAAAAAAGTTATAGTCATGCATAGGCACTGTGGTGGGAATTGAACTCAAGGAAAACTACTTATGGATATGCGACCTTAACCACAATGTAAAACCAAGGCCTTCAACAAGAGACACACATCATATGTAATATACTAAAAAACACAAAAAAGTTAATAATGTCGTTGCTAGAACATGAGACTAGGTTTAAATTAAGAACGCTTGTCTTCAACAATTTTCCTACAACCACATTTCAATACCACTGTCCTTAATTTAAACCCTGATGGGAGGAAACTTTATATCTGCCACTAAAACTTGCAGATTCAAACTCCATTCAATTATATTTGCTGCTAGCAACGATGAGAACAATAAAAGCATTAGTATATTTTCATAAACATTCTAGCCTATAATTCTAGAAGTGGATACTCAACCTTGTGGAAAGAAACAAAGTAATGAAAGAAGTGCTCCTTTGTCTCTACATACATAAGAAGCATCACTTGCAAATCTGTTTTTCCCTTTAAATATGGAAATTCACCTCTATCCTCCACTATGCAAACACACCCACTATTGGAAATAAGAGAAGTGTAAAGCTTGTGCATGAAAGGGTCAAAATTGTGCAAGCATAACTAGTGTTATCCAAGAGAAACATTGTGCTTGTGCCTACAAAGGAAGTTGGAGGTAGCCAAGCTAAATAATGAATACCTTAGAGATCTAGAGAACATAACATAGCATAGGAGAAGCCCATGACATTAAACTCAATACTTGAGACCAATTTTTTGTGGATTTGTGTCCTTACTAAAATGCAACAAAAACACATTCAACACAGTACCCATATTATTGGTAGATATGCCACCTGTGGAGCTATATGAAAAATTTATATTCCTGCATAGGCACTGTGGTGGGAATTGAACTCAAGGAAATCTACTTATGGATATGTGACCTTAAATACAATGTCAAACCAATGCCTTCAACAAGAGACCCGCATCATATGTAATATACTAAAAAACACAAAAAAGTTAATAATGTCATTTCTAGAACAAGAGACTGGGTTTAAATCAAGAACGCTTGTCTTCAACCATTTTCCTACAACCAGATTTCAATACCATTGTCCTTAATTTAAACCCTGATGGGAGGAGCTTTATATCCACCACTAAAACTGGCAGAGGTCAACTGCATTCAGTCAGATTTTCTGCTGGCAGCAATGACAATAATAAAAGAATTATTATATTTTCATCAATGTTCCAGCCTATAAATCTAGATGTGGATACTCAACCTTGCAAACAAGGCTCCTGCACCACTTTTATGTGGAGAAACCATCAGGTCAATGCTTTTGTTCTACAACTTTACAAGGTCCTCCAAGGCTTAAAGTGACTCCACCATGAATATTTGGATGCATTCCATTTGTTGTTTGTGGTCCAATTTGCATAGATTTCCCATGTAAAAGTGTTACTAGACCTTCAGCCCCTACTAGTACATTTTCAAAACTTACACCTGGAAAAGAAGGCATGGCTACAAAATGCACATTTTCTCTATGAGTAATTGTAGGATGATAATCTACAAGAGAGGCAGTTTGAGGAACGCTTGAAGGTAATGGTTTCCAAACCCAGTGTCCAGGACCAGTGATAATGGATGGAACATGACCATTTGAGGAGGGGGTTTTCGGGACTTTATGCATTACACCACCAATTCTTAGGTGAGGAGGCTCATGAGGGTGTTGATTATTATCACTATTCATCCTTACACTCCCTAAATTATTATAGATAGAGGCACCATAATTTTCTCTTGCACTGAAATGAATATCATGTGTTAGTCTTTGTAAATCTACAGATGGACATCTATTAGTCTTTATAACTATATTTGGAGCCACAGTTGCACAACGTGGTTTTCCTCCCTGATTTATGTTGTAGAAGAAACAAATAAAATTTTGGCAATGGAAGTTGGATGAAGTAATGCGCCAATGTGCATAGTGGGTATACACAAACTATTTAAGGAAGAGGGCATACACAAGCTTTTGGCATACATGAAAATTCTTTATTACCCTAAGATGGATGGGATTCCTTCCATTATTTGGATGATCATTTCAAATTTGACAGAAAATAATCCAAATGTCCATGAGTTCAAAACTACTTTGATTTACCTGAAGTCAAAAAAGTTGATATCTGGTCTCTGGAAATATGTTGAAGTAAATGCAAAAGACTTGATGACTCAGGTATAATAAAATTATATAAAATTATTGACTCAGCTATAATAACAGTATATAAAAGTATTGACTTGGCTATAATAACAATTGACTCATCTATAATAACAATATTGTCCAAGGAAGAAAATTGTAGAATTAGAAACCTTAGTGAAAATTGCCCTAGGATATTACAAGAGATATCCATAATCAAAACTCCATCAATAGTACCACAGAATTCAACCCCTACCTACTTGTAAATTGATGAAAGCAACAATACTTGTATGATATTTCTTGTCATATACATAAAGAAAACCTACATAGCATTTTCTTGAATGGGAATTGAATAAAGAAGAATTTACTTACCAAATTAGGGACCGAAACCATTCCTGCAAATGCAATTCTTGGTGGGAGTTTATCAAATAGATTTTGAGTTTTTGGTCTTCAATTTTGAACAGTTTTTGAAGTGAGATCTTGGGAAATATTGTTTGAGGCATGTTCAATTGGAGAAGTGGATACTCAACCTTGTGGAGAGAAACATAGCAATGAAATAAGTGCTCCTTTGTCTCTACATACATAAGAAGCATCACCTGCAAATCCATTTTTCCCTTTAAATATGGAAATTCACCTCCATTCTCCACTATGCAAACACACCCACTACTGGAAATAAGAGAAGTGTAAAGCTTGTGCGTCAAAGGGTCAAACTTGTGCAAGCATAACCAGTGTTATCCAAGAGAAACATTGTGCTTGTGCCTACAAAGGAAGTTGGAGGTAGCCAAGCTAAATAATGAATACCCTAGAGATCTAGAGAACAGAACATAGCATAGGAGAAGCCCATGACATTAAACTCAATACTTGAGACCAATTTTTTGTGGATTTGTGTCCTTACTAAAATGCAACAAAAACACATTCAACACAGTACCCATATTATTGGTAGATATGCCACATGTGGAGCTATATGAAAAATTTATAGTCCTGCATAGGCACTATGGTGGGAATTGAACTCAAGTAAATCTACTTATGCATATGCGACCTTAACCACAATGTCAAACCAAGGCCTTCAACAAGAGACCCACATCATATGTAATATACTCAAAAACACAAAAAAGTTAATAATGTCGTTGCTAGAACATGAGACTGGGTTTAAATTAAGAATGCTTGTCTTCAGCAATTTTCCTACAACCAGATTTCAATACCATTGTCCTTAATTTAAACCCTGACGGGAGGAACTTTATATCCACCACTAAAACTGGAAAAGGTCAATTGCATTCAATCAAATTTTCTGCTGGCAACAATGAAAATAATAAAATAATTATTATATTTTCATCAACGTTCCAGCCTATAAATCTAGATGTGGATAATCAACCTTACAAACAAGGCTCATGCACCACTTTTATGTGGAGAAACCATCAGGTCAATGCTTTTGGTCTACAACTTGACAAGGCCCTCCAAGGCTTAAACTGACTCCACCATGAATATTTGGATGCATTCCATTTGTTGTTTGTGGTCCAATTTGCATATATTTCCCATGTAAAAGCATTACTAGACCTTCAGCCCCTACTAGTACATTTCCAAAACTTACACCTGGAAAAGAAGGCATGGCTACAAAATGCACATTTTCTCTATGAGTAATTGTAGGATGATAATCTACACGAGAGACAGTTTGAGGAACACTTGCCAATTAGGGGAATTTTGAGGTCTAAAATGGGCCTCCTAAAGAAATTATAAAATAATAGTGGAAAAAATCAAATAAGATTTGATGACATCATCAAATTTTAGAGGGAAAAATGAAAAAACTACTTTTTCAACTCATATTTTCAACCTATCTCCCAAAGTTTTTACTCAAATTTCGAGCAGGAGTACTCGTTGGATGCAGAATTTAATTCCTCATCCAAGGAGTACCCATGTTGCATACTTTCGATGGGTCCTACTACACGAAAAATGAGAAATACATAAAAAAAAACGTGATTACAATCATGTTTTTTATGTATTTCTCATTTTTCGTGTAGTAGAGTTCATCGAAAGTATGCAACATGGGTACTCCTTGGATGAGGAATTAAATTTTGCATCCAAAAAGTATTCCCACTCGAAATTTGAGTAAAAATTTTGGGAGATAAGTTGAAAATACGAGTTGAAAAAGTAGTTTTATTATTTTATTATTTTTTAATAATTTTACCCTTTTATTTAAAAAATGGTAAATCATCCCCCATGGTTGACATCATCATCTTGAATCCTATTGGTTGTTATAAAGTTTATTTTTTTTGTACATTTTTCTTATGAGCCCCATTTTAGACCTCAAAATTCCCCTAATGAAGGTAATGGTTTCCAAACCTAGTGTCCAGGACCAGTGATAATGGATGGAACATGACCATTTGAGGAGGCGGTTTTGGGGACTTTATGCATTACACCACCAATCCTTAGGTGAGGAGGCTCATGAGGGTGTTGATTATTATCACTATTCATTCTTACACTCTCTAAATTATTACAGATAGAGGCACCATAATTTTCTCTTGCACTGAAATGAATATCATGTGTTGGTCTTTGTAAATCTACAGATGGACCTCTATCAGTCTTTATAACTATATTTGGAGCCACAGTTGCACCAATGTGGTTTTCCTCCCTGATTTACGTTGTAGAAGAAACAAAGAAAATTCTGGCAATGGAAGTTGGATGAAGTAATGTGCCAATGTGCATAGTGGGTATACACAAACTATTTAAGGAAGAGGGCATACACAAGATTTTGGCATACATGAAAATTCTTTATTACCCTTAGATGGATGGGATTCCTTCCATTATTTGGATGATCATTTCAAATTTGATAGAAAATAATCCAAATGTCCATGAGTTCAAAACTACTTTGATTTCCCTGAAGTCAAAAAAGTTGATATCTGGTCTCTGGAAAGATGTTGAAGTAAATGCAAAGGACTTGATGACTCAAGTATAATAAAATTATATAACAGTATTGGCTCAGCTATAATAACAGTATATAAAAGTATTGACTTGGCTATAATAACAATTGACTCGGCTATAATAACAATATTGTCCAAGGAAGAAAATTGTAGAATTAGAAACCTTAGTGAAAATTGCCCTAGGATATTACAAGAGATATCCATAATAAAAAACTCCATCGATAGTACCACAGAATTCAGCCCCTACCCACTTAAATTGATGAAAGCAACAATACTTGTATGATATTTCTTGTCATATACATAAAGAAAACCTACAGAGCATTTTCTTGAATGGGAATTAAATAAAGAAGATTTTACTTGGATTTTACTTACCATATTAGGGACCGAAACCATTCCTGCAACTGCAATTCTTGGTGGCAGTTTATCAAATAGATTTTGAGTTTTTGGTCCTCAGTTTTGAACAGTTTTTGAAGTGAGATCTTGGGAAATATTGTTTGGGGCATGTTCAATTGGAGAAGTGTCCATGGGAGTCAGGGTTTGTGAGATATCGCTAAATTAAATGAATAAAGAGGAGCAACCAAAGAAGGGGAGTTACTTTGTTTTAATTCATTTTCTGTTGATATTGGAAGGTTCATTTTTGAATAGTTTTTGAAGTGAGATCTTGGGAGATATTTTTCGGGGCATGTTCAATTGGATAAGTGTCCATGGGAGTTGCATTTTGTGAGACAACGTCAAATGAAGTGAATAAAGAGGAGCAACCAAATAAGGGGAGTTACTTTGTTTTAATTCATTTTCTGTTGATATTGGAAGGTGATCTCATCTCAAGGAACCAAATAAGTTTTTTAGATCAATAGCAAGTTAGTTATTACCGTGATAGGAGATAAGAGCAGGTTGGAAATAAAAATGAAAGAAAAATGCACAATAAGAAAATTCTCAAGGGATGATGCATGCACAAGATCCAGACAATTTTATACAAGTTCAGATGACATTTGCAGAAATGATCCAACAACTTACTATAAATTAGGTGCCTCAACTTGGAAAAATCACAGTGAATTTGTCTGTAAAATATTAATATCCTAAGTCAAACCATGAACAAGAAACGTTGATTAGGGGAAACACTGTCAACTTGTGAAGTTAGAGGCTTGAAGTTTTCCCATTGTACTCCATTTGCAACAATATAAGATAATGTCAGGATTATAAATAAACCAGTTCTATTTAAAATATTGGCTATTGAAACCTCACCAAGACCCTTTCAACATCAATTAACCAATCATGATGTCCAAATTATTGTTGGAACTAGACATAACAAAGGAATGGGGGTATCCGAAAGAAGAAATCCTAGAATCACAAGAAGATCAACTCTTAGCTTCTAACCCCAGCATTACTGTAGATAGTTAGCAATACAACACTACAACATGATGGATCTCTGTCAATGACGAGGCATCTATGTCATATTTCAGAGAAAATTCAAGTAAGAAATTATTTCCATAAAGACCACTGCACAGATTTAGAAGCACTTGATGATGAAGGCCCTGCTTTCCATTTTTTCACTAGTGTATAGATCACCTGCAATGATCAGACTAATGATATGGATGTGCAACATTTTTCTCACTTTTGACTAGAAGAAAAATCAAGCAGTAGATATGATGAAGCCCTAAACACATCCAATCATAATCTATTTGGAGATGCATTGAAACCTGAACATGCTTCTCAGGTTAGAGAAGTGTTTTTTGATCAGTAGAAAGTGAGATAAGATAAGTTTATATATCCAAAGAATGACAATAAATAGGTCAACGGGACTGAAAGATATAGTTAGTATGAGTACAATGTGGGAGTGCAAACACAACTCCTAGAAAATGCCAAAGCTAAATCTAGGGTAAAATGAAGCAAAGAAGAATACAATAATAGGACATCCTCATAAACATGTATATAAAACGATCATGTAGAAGTCTAAGTGAGGGTAATAAAGCTATGAGAATTCATGGAAACACATTTGGCAGCTCAAAATTGCATTCTAAGTTTGAGAAAAATAGAAATATAACACCTACGTTGCATTTTGATGTCGATGATGAGTGTGGTAGAGATAAAGAGAGGTATGTTCCTGAGACAGATTGTGATGTGCAAACAGTGGGATGCTTCAGTCTAGCCATTACTCATTTTGAGGCAGTGTTAATGACCACCCTATTGAAGAAGACAAAGAAAAGTTTCCGACGAGTTTTTTCGGCCTGCTTAGTTGGCTTGCTACACTTAGACAGAGATATGATACACTTCTCTTCATTTGATTCCCCCTTGAAAACAATTCATATTTCCAAATGATTGATAGTGTGAGAAAAGGTCCTGAATGCAGAGGAGGAATATTAGCAGGAGGGTAGGAAACAACTTTCTACCACTCTTGCAATCACCCTAGAAGACTTGGCACGTGATGACATGGGTATCATGCCATGCCTTTTTTCTACACTGGAAAATTGAAATTCAACCAAAATATGACAAAATCCTGAGCACAGATGGAGATAATGGACCAGACTGTAGTTCTAGTTCTCCTGAGAAAGAGAGTAATAAGACACTCATTAATGAAGGGAAATCCTGAAGATCCCTTAAGGTTCAAGAGACCAACACTCCTATCTGTGATTTTGAATATGGTAGAAACTTTGGCACCCATAATTATGTGCATGTCCAATCAACATTGCCTATTAAGTTTGAACAGAACAGTGCAAGATTTGATATGTTTTTTTTTAATAGTCATCCTACATATGACATGGACTCTGATGAGGAATAAAAGAAGGTTGATCATATCATCAAGCCATTTTGTGAACCATATGAGACAAAGGCAGAAAGTTCCATTCCATTTTTTGAAGGCATCCTTATTGAAGACGGATAGTCTTGTCATATTGAAAGAACAAACCAATATCTAGGAAAACAAGAGTACTTATGCAAACCCATAATTGATTAACCACATAGTGAGAAAAATCATTTCCAGGTTTTTCTCTTATTGTTCATAGGTATGATAATTTATCTTCAAAGGAGTTTTTTCTCCTAACTATAAATTATATTCAGGGAGCTTTAATTTCTCACATAAAACAACTCCATGTCTGCAACACTGATGTTGATGGCCAACATAAAATATGGGAATCCTAAAGCTCGCTAAAAATATCCCTGCAAAGTGCCCTGATCTAAGCCTAATTTATCTAGATTTTTCATTCATGAAGATGGGGTCACAACAAAATTACTAAGAGAAACACCTGCGAAAAATTTATGGATGATTTATCAGCGTGCACATGTTTGAGCTATGTAAGGTAATGATTCATAAAAAAGCACCCAAATACATACTAGAGTGATGAAACTGATAATTTAGTGAAGACAAGAACATCTCAAAGCTTAAGCATACCACAAATTCCAGCACTCCAGGGAAAAACAAATGAAGCCATCAAACTATTGCTTGCAAGGGTTCAAAATTCAAGGTAATATCCTTTGGCTCCAAGACACAGAGTGCATAGACAAAAATGGTTACCAAAAATTAGTATCCCTGGGAAAAGAAGATGGTAGGAACTCCAAAGGGTTATAAATTAGCTCATTTAAAAATAAGCTTAAAAAATAGGAAACCATTCGTGTTTCAAGCTACCTTACATGTTCCAGAATGGATCTTATAGTTATAATGGGGATAAGGCAATAGATTCACCCAATTTGAATAAGTTTTCATGTCATACTAGTATGTCACTCAACCCCTTTGATTGTTATTTCCAAATAAATAAGCTCAAAGACTCCCCTCACGCCTTAGGATGTTATAGTTATTTCTTCCAAGAAAAATGAAGATAACTCTAATTCATTTCCTAAAAAACATGAATGACAAGGTAGAAGGAAATACCAAGCCTTAAAAATTGACCCTGCCCAAAGCGATGAGTTGCCCTAGAAACACCATATTGTTGACGTAACTAAGTTTGGGTTAGTGAAGTCCAATGTTGGAAACTCACAGAATCTTTGGTAGTAGTCCCAACATTCCAATTCAATAATGTCAAACACTATTCCCAACCCTTGTTCAGCTCATGCAATTAGTTTCCCAAACCATGCCATTATAACTTAGTCAACTCAAATTGTTCCTAGTTCATATACATTGAACCCATCAACCATTCTAGATAGAGAAGATGTGCTTCAAAAAAAACACATGAATGTAGAAGGTGGAATACGCATGGTAAATGCAACCCAGAAAGAAAATCAACTTACAGCTCAAGAACAGGCAGAACCTAGAAAGCTTAAGTTTTCCATTTGCAATATTTACGCTAATTCAATTCTAGAGAAGTCCCTCACTCTTGTCACACAAATTTCTATTATTTTGGACTCTTTAATAAAAAATGGTAGTTGTCTCTTAAGAGTCTTTGCCAGAGTCAATAAATGTAAAGAAGCGAACAAGAGAATACAGATCTTAGTCATTTCGCTTCATTCTTCCAACAACAAATAATAATTGCAGAGAATGTTGCCACTGTTGTAATACGCGGAAAGGGAATTTTGATATAGAGATTAAGGAACTAAAATTGAAAAATGTCTATTAAGGATACTTTGATAAATTTTCAACAAAGATAAATGGTCATAGAGCATTGCTCAAGTTTCAACAGACCTTGGATATTCCTCACATGGAACTTTAGGACTATATTATCGAGGAGGAGTGGATCTTTGGAGGCCATGTCTTGCTTTGTAAATTGAAGACCCTAATAGGGTCTTGAAAGAAAATAATTTTTTACTTTTGAAGACCAACCACACCATTACTCGGTTCTTATAATCACCCAATTATTCTTATAAAGATACAAGGCAATTCCATCTTTCCTAGCATATGTTAAATTTATTGAATGATCAAGAAATGTTTGTACTAATAACTTGGCAGGGACAACTACTCCAACCCTATGACCAGGAAGTTGGTTGAGTGTTGACGTCGTTGGCTTGGAAGGTATTGATGCTAACTATTCTCAAGACTATATTAGGGCTCTGTATACTGCTGTAATTGAATTTGGTCGCATGCATACCAATTGACATTGGGCCTATCCCTTGGTTGCTCAGATCTCCACAACCACATCATAATCGAACTTATTATTTCGTCTCATGAAAATTTCAATATGAATCACATGCCGAAAAAAATGCATACACTTGTAAAATCTCTTGTTTAATCAGATTGACCCACAACAACATGTGGCAACTACATCAAGTAGAACTAGTTTCCACTGCAAGCTCTAGTGTATGACCATCAAGAGCATGCATCATTGTTAACAATGAGAGTAGCAATAGCTCGTTCTCTGATCTGCTTGCTGGGGATTTTTAAGGAATAAAAACAAATGAGTGCATAAAAGAGTGCACATCTAATGGTTGTGGGGCGAGTCCCCGTCATAGGATGTACATTCAGGGCAGGGAAGGTAGATAATTTTCCCTCTAATTCGATTGATTCTTCATACAAAATTCATAACTCTTTATACAACTGACCAAATATGATATTTTTTAATGAATAAAATTACACATGAAATCCTCTAGTGGTCCAGGTTCAAGTAGTACACACCTGAGTAACTTCGGCAGAGGTAACCAATATGAAAACCACAACGCCAATCAACACCGACCCTACTCTATATTGTTGGTATTACCAATCCACCAGCCCTGCTCTGTATTGCCATTATTTCCAATCCATTATTAAGAATGGCCCTCCTAAATATCCTACCAAACAACCAAAGATTGAAACACCGGACAATTGTTCGCCCTTACTGTTTGATTATTTGCACAGTTGTGATATTAATACTCTGAACACACCGAATCAGATATTCCCTTGTATGGCCAAACTAAAATTTGGAACTTAGTACAATTGCGCACGAATGTCATATATCCAAATCTCTTTACATTAACAATGTATGAAACTATTGTATATTAAAACTATTATATATTATAAACTAATTATATATTATATAGTGTAATAAACCAATAGTACAATGACTAATTCTATATTATAAACTATTATATAGTGTAATAAACCAATAGTACAATGACTAATTCTATATTATAAACTATTATATAGTGTAATAAACTAATGGTACAATTATATGAGAAGAAGGATTAGTATACAATTATTATATTCTATAAATTATTATATAGTTTGTGGTGGTTTAATGGTTAAGAGTGTGTTTCCTCTTAAGAGGTCATATGTTTAAAACCAGAGAGGGTAAAGTATGTACGTCTTCGTAGACTTAGCAGTCAAATCGCTACCCGGAGGTGGGTCCCTTAATGTTAAGAGGAATCATGTGTGTTTATATATACACTGAATAAATTAGGAGGCTTTCAAATCATAAATGATGCTTACAAGTGTATAAAGAGCACATTTAACCATGTTTCAGGGTACATTTTATACTTTTCATAATGTATACGAGGGGGAAAATTGTTTTTAGTGCTAGTGATCTAGTTTCACAAAAGACCCCATAAATTTTTTATTTGGGATATCCCCAAGATTCAATACGTAATCCAAAGTGAGAGGATTCATTGCTAAGGTGATAGTAGAAACAACCCTCTAGTGTTAAAATTTAGAGACAAAAGGGTATTCAAAATTTTAACATTGTAGATGGATTCAGAGACCTGACCTTTGTCTCTAAATTTTAACAGTACATATGGATTCAAAGAAAATTGCAATTTTTCATTTTCGAAGTGACAAAAATAAAAATTACTAACATAAATGACTAATTCATATACTTGTTGTACTTTTTATTTGGTAATATTTTTATTCTTGGATTACAATAGTCATTTACGTTAAGCATTATTAATTTTTCCACTTATTATCAGCTCATACATTTTAGTCCTAGACTAAATTAATCATTTAAGTAATTCATTTTTAGTTTAGTCACTTATTATCTAGTCATATATTTTAGTCCTAGACTAAATTTGTCATTTAACTTAGTCATTTTTAGTTTAGTCACTTATTATCTAGTCGTATATTTTATTCCTAGACTAAATTAGTCGTTTAAGTTAGTCATTTTTAGTTCGGTCACTTAAAATTGCTAAACTTTAGTAATAATTCACTTGAAAGAATTGCGGTGACTAACGTTTTTGGTCACCTAGTCACTAATTTCATCATTTTATACTAGTGATATAGGCATGAAACAACTTCTACCAACCTCAAGGGTTGAATCCATGAGTTGTGGAGCTGATCCACAAAAGTATAAACTGCAAACCTAGAGTGTAGGGAGGTCAAACTAACTCATCCCTAACTTTAGTGAAACTGATTAATCAATCCTCTCAAAGAGTTTTACCTAATGTATTTACCCCTAGGTTACTCAAAAAAATCACTATTAAATTTACATACATAAATTATATTAGTAAAAACATGATTTTTCCATGGTGAAACTGGGAAAACTGGAAAAAATTAGGAAAAATAAAGAAACGTCAGTAGCGCAGCGCCAGTGTCACAAGCACACCGCCAACTTCAGCGCAACTTTGAAGGGATTGTTGATGTCCAAATTGAGCTCAGGATAGCTCATTGGAAATCCTGTCCTGTCTAGTTTCCAAAAATATCCTTGGTTTCCAAAAATGATAAGATTTGACCCTCCAAAAATTCAATCCCCCAAGACTAGTCAGGAGCACAATGCCTAGTTGAAAAAGAGGGCAAAAACATGATTTTTGGGGTGTTTTTTGACCTTTTCACCTACCTGTTTGCCCAAATTTGCTTATAAAAGTTCCTATATTGATTGTATTTGGCATTCTAAATCTAATGGTACCTTAAATTTTTCATTTGGATCCTCCTAGAATAAGTGCAATGCCTAGGGCACTGCGCTCCTAGCAGTGTAACTATGCTAAAACTGCCAAAAGTTGCAAAAACCCAAAAAAATTTAAAACTTGCTCCAAATTTCTCCAAAATTGTGTTGTGGAAGCCTGATGAAGTGTGCTAAGAAATGAGGGATTCTTCAGCAAGGATATCAAGCGTTTCTCCTTCCTTTTTCTTGGCTAGGGTTTGCTTATGTTTCTCTTGCAATTGCTTGAGTTTAATGCTACAAACCTTGTTTCTTGTGATATACCTGTTAGACATGTTTTTGAGCATGTTGTTGTCCTTTTTTTCCTTGTGGATGAGTTTCTCTAGATGGATGTTGAATCTATCAAGCCATATATCTCTGTCATCTTCAACCTCCTTGGCAATCCTCTCCTCAAAAGCGAGTTTTTCATCCTCAATCTTCTATTGTTGTAAAGCCCTCTTAAGACCCCTTGTCTTTGGTCTTGTTGTGCTGATTTGGATGTCATGTTGATCAAGATCATCAAGTGGCATCATGGATTTACCTCTCTTTGTTTTGAGCAGCTCTAGCTCCATAAGAACTTTCTTATCCTTTAGCTTCTTATTCTATTGCTCAAGAAATGAAATGACAAACTGAGCTCTATCCAAATTAGTTTGCAACTCTCTAATTTGGGCATCCTTCTCTTTGACAATCAAACAAGAGGCCTCATGATCATTCTGTTGATCCAAGTCAACTAGGTCAATATATGTTTCCTCATCATGCGGGTCCTCATCCTCTTGCATGACTTCTTAATGCACCATTTCCTCTTTCTAATTTTTCTTTCCCTTTTGTACCTTCTTTGTTGATGAAGAAGGCAAGGTACCTCCCATAATCTGTGCGAAAAAAACTTGCATATGCCCTCTCTGATAGGTTTTAGCCAATGTGTCTTTCTCAACCTCTTTGGTATTTGTAGGCTCTTTGACCACAACTCTGCTAGATGACACAATATGACTCTGAAATACTGATGATTGTGGTGGTATGGGTCTAGTAGGCTGAGCTGATGGAGGAATATATGAAGAGGGCTGAGATGAAGGAGGGATGGCTTCAGCATGCTGAGCTTGTGGAGCAGTGAAAACATCATTGGAAATGAAGGTATCCCATGAAATATGCAACTAATCTAGATGATGGAGGACAATGATTTTGATCAAGGAGTGATGAAAGAGGCCATCCATTTGCAGATCATATTCTCTCTTCTGTACTATGCAGACCATTTTTCCTATGCTCCTGAACAAATAGTATGGGATATTGAGCAACTTGACTCTTGTGAAGTGCATGAACAATATAATATGATATGTGTAAAGTCTGGAGAACCTTCCTTCACAAGAGAAGTACTTCATGATGATTTTCATCATGGGGGTATACCTATCAAGAAGGTAACTGAAAGGGAAGACTCTCTTTCTCTCATTTTTGTACCTTGGTTTGATGAATGGTTCATAATACTGGTCATCCAAGTCTTTGGCTTTAAACCAATTCTCACCCATGTTTGGTATCCCTGTGGCAACAACAATGATAGGTGTAGATATAGTGAAGGTCACACCTGCAAGGGTCACTTGATTGTCTCTGAGATTTGAGATGAAAAATTTGCTCAAAACAGGGTGGTGTTGAACTCTTTGGATCATTTTGCAGAAATCAAGGCAACCAACATATTCAAAGAAAGAAACTGTCATAGGTGAGGCCATCAGTTCTCTGGTTTTGGTGGGCTCAAGCCTCAGAATTCTTCCTCCTTTCTGAGGTCTCCTTCCCTCTTTGTCCTCCTCTTCCTCCATGTAATCTCTGTCTTCCTCCTCCATAGCGTTTTTATTTTTGAAACCCCATGTATCGAAAATGGGAGTGTAAAATAGGTTTAGGGAGTGGGGATGGGAGTAGGAGAAATTGGGGGAATAGAGAAGGGGGTTAGGGAACTTAGGGGACTAATATGGGATTAAAATACTTAAGGAAATGGGATGGGGAAATTGATTATAGGTATAGGGGAAACTGCCTAGAAAATTAGTAGTCTAGGAGATAGGGTTTTTGGTAATGTAGTTTGGGGACAAGGATTTAGTGATGTAGAGATAGGATTAGGGTTTAGTGTGATGTGGGAAGGAAATGGAGGGTCTAGGGAACAATTTAGGGTTGCAGGAATGAAATTTAGGGTTTCTTAGCTTAAGCACTTTGCAAAATTGAATGAGAAATTTAAGACCTTAATTTTGCAAATGGAAAATGATAGGAGGGCACAAATGGTGTTGCTTACTTGTATTGAGGTGAAGAAACCCTTTTTTGGTGGTTTGGAGTAGTGGCATGAAGTTTTTAAGACCGTGGATGAAACTGGCCAGGAGCGCAATGCCTCACTTCCAGGAACACAACAGCCTCTTCCAGGAGTGCAACACCAGTTCTAGGAGTGCAACGCCTAACCTCCAGTAGCATAACGCCACCCAAAACTTGAAATTTGACCTTGCAAACTGATTTTTCGAGCTGAGGGAGTGTGAGCTCGATGGTTGGGAGAGAAAATGAGTGTTTTATTTGTCTTTTGATATTGTGCTTTATACTTGATGATTTGAATTCATTTGCCTTTGGGACCCACTTTTCTTTCTTCTCATTCACTTTAGACTTTGACATCTTTACCTTTCACTTTTGTTTCTGATTTGGAGATTGATCATTTGATGGATTGAGAACACTTAGGCTTTGAAGCTTTTGAGCTTTCTTGGCACATGAAACCTTTGAGTTGACAACTATCTTGGAACCATGAATTTATTACATATTGAGAAAACATGAAATTACATGATGAAATGAAAATTACATAATGGAATAAAAACTAAATATTACATTTCAACTAGATTAGTAAAGTGAATTTGTTGATCACTCTTGGTCTTGCTAGTCTTTTATGCAATGGAAATGATGTTTTATTAGACCTTGAAAACCCTAATACCTAATTGACACACTGACTGAATGAATTTAATGATAATATGACTGAAAAGATGATAAGACTCATGAGTAATGGACACTCAACATGTGATAAAGTGAGGCAGCAAGTTATGAGATGACATTTTTTGAAAAGAGTGAACTTTGATGAAAATCTGCACCAAGTGACCAATTATTTGCATGACCTAGTGGAATGATAATTTTGAATGGGATCCCTAAAATGACATGAAAGAGTTAATTTTGATCACTGGTGGAAGGATGCAAATACTGACACTAACAAGTAGGAAGGAGTGATCAGAAACTGAATTGGGGGTCTTGTCACACTTATTCTGATGCTCTTTGTTTCATCAAAAACCTACTCCGTATGAGAAAGTTAGATCCTACTGCCCTCTTTGTCAAATAAGTGAATTAAAAAAAAAAAGTCAAACAAGGTAAAAGGGGTCAATTTTTTTGTCAAAATTTGGTTTTCCTCCAGCCAATGGTGTGCTGACACTTGTCAGCTTGTGGTTGGCCTGAATTTCTGGGCTACTTGTCAAATTGTGATTGGTTTTGATCGAACCAATGGGAAGAGGACACGTGGTGCAACTAGGGGTTGCCACATGCCCCCTCCCAAAGGCCGAATTTTGGCTATGTTATGGTCAAAATCATATTATGTTTGGTGGACAAATTTTATTCAGAGGATGGCCAAAGGTCGTGCTCGACCCTGCGACCTACCCCACACAAACACAACACTTTATCGTCTCACCTACCGCAGTAGTCATTATAAGACTATGGACTCCATTTATAATTATGTTAAACATTTTGTTATGGCGGGGGTAAGCGAGGCCAACCCCTTACCACAGGACCACGTGCCGTGACCTCAGGCAGAGGTCTATCTATTATGGCAGAGGATTAGCACTAAACTGGGTTTAATTAACCCATAAGTCATTATTAAATGTGTTTAAGTTTGGATTAAATTAAAACACATGGTTAGCACTTAGTGCGCTTAACTACCACTCAACTGCACTTAACCCTTAATTAATCTGATTTGAATTTGGCATTGGATTTGGAAGAGTCTGCCATTTTCGGCGGAACTCCAAATTTGTCGGAGTAAACTGGAGTTTCTCTCCAGTTTTGGAGGGGTTTCCTAGGCCAAAATTGAGGAAAACATAACTAGAGAAAAATTCGACCAAATTGGGCTAAAAAAGAGTATATCTTAGCAGATTTAGATGCTATGAGCATCTTGGAGTAGGTTCGAGGAGCTTTAGAGGATTATAAACAACACTTTTTCCATTTTGAGCTCATATAGAGGCCCAAGCCAAGGTACTGAAAGAGGTATAACTTTTTCCCAGAGAGTCAGAATTAGACTCAGTCAGAACCAGAACAGAGGTATTGGGGGTGTCCAAGAGCCATTGGATTAGGTTTGAGAGCCATCAGAGCTCATGAATTTACTATATTCATATTTTTCATCAGTTAATCAAAGAGGGCCAAGCCATTGGAGCTGGTCCAAGGAGATGTAGTCCTAGAGGGGTGAACTCCTTCATCACTATTGTGTAATGTGCTTGCTGTGTATTGTATTCTATGAAATTTACTTGTTGTTATGTGTTTTTAAAGCTAATTTACCTCATTAATTTCTCATAAAAGACACACAAATTTGACACATAAACCCTCTCATAAACAATCCTTAAACACTATTATTTAATACTGAATAGGAAGTTAGCACAACAAAACTAGTTTTTCCATATTCAGATAAAAAATGAACTTGAAAACAACACAGGTTTTTGTTTTTTCATGTGGATGATCCAACTCATTTTGAATATGTAGTCAAGGAAGAAAAATGTTACCAAAAATGGATGAAGAAATAAAAGAAATAGAAAAGAATGACCCACAAGAGTTAATGAATCTTCCAGAAGGAAAATAATTTATAGGTACCAAGTGGGTCTATAATACCACAAGCAATGTTGAGGGAACGATTGAAAGGCATACAAAAATTATAGTTGTCAAAGGATACAAGCTATTGTGAAACCAGCTCCAGAAATAGAAGAAAAGAGATATCAATGCCTTAGAAATAAGCCACTTCGAGGGGGCAACCTCCAATACATTACATGAATGAAAAATTCTTGGATGATACAAATGAAAAAACCTCATTTCTATATATAGGAGTCCATGGGGCCACAATGTAATCCTAGCCGACCTAACAATAATAATGTAAGGGCACAATAATAACAATATGGGGGTTACAGGGGTACAACAATAACAATAAATGGGGCTACACTAACATAATAAAGGACTGCACTATTAATATAGGGACTTAACATGCCCCTCTCCTTCAAACAAGTGTTGTCCTCAACGCTTGATTATTTCTTTATGCTTCTGTATAAAATTCTCATCCTCCCATGTGGAATCTTCTACAAGAAAGTTCTTCCACTTGCTAAGATACTCCGAAATTGACCGTACTTGTCGAGTTCTTGTTTCTATGACTGCTTCAAAAATTCTTTCGATGTGATGTTGATCTTCCTGTTGTTTCATTAGATTCTGCACCAAAGTTAGGTTATCCTTTGAGAGTTGGAGAACTTGTTGTTGATGCTCGATATGATCTTCCACTAATTTACCATCCATATTAGCTATTATTTGATCCTTCAAACCATCCAACTTAGCCTCCATTTCTGCTTTTAAACCATCTATGTCATCTTCGATTGCTCTTCGTAAGTTCAAAATTTGTTCCACTTGGTACCATAATTTTGATATCTCATACTGCAATTCTTCCTCTTCATGCGTCATAGTATATATTTTTTAGGGCTTAATGGGTATGGAATTATTTTTTGGAGGCATTATAGAACCCAATACTGATAAAAATTCCAAAATATGCCCTTGGAATCACTTCAACGTGATTCTTTAAACAAGACTTATGCAATTCAGGAAAACAATACACACCTTTTACTTGCTTTTAAGGAGCTCTATATTGAAATTAAATTATCTCTATAATTGTGAATCCTCAATATCTAAAATTCGGCCTTGTAGTAGCCCTATGAAGCTTCTTTAAAATGTCATAGGTTTGACCTGATTTGGATTCTTCAAGGCAAAGTTATGTCCAATCTCCCATAATGACCCAATTATGGACTGGTTCAGTAGAGCGAACTTGTACGACTTGCCACATGTCACTGTTTCCTCCTTTGGCTCTGAAATTGATAGACAGGAAAATACAGTCTGTGTACTTGCATCCACCCTTTACAGAATTCCAATCTAATGCTCAGAGAGAGAGTTATGAAGATTTTACCACAAACACCTCTTTGAGATGAAATGAGGGATTTTGAAAAAGACCTAACTTCCACAGATCATATCTCCGAAAATATTGTGAACCAAGCTCTGAAAGTTTGCGGCGATGTTCCTCAGGATCTCGCCTTCACGTTCTAAAATTTTTAGCTTCTGAACCTTCGTAGAAAAAAGTTATAGCGAAAATGCCGCGATGATCTGTTTAAGTGAAATTCAAGAGCCTGCAAAAAGCCCTACCTTCCACAGATCATATCTCTGAAAATATTGCGAACGAAGCTTTGAAATTTTGTGATGATGTTCTTTAGGATTTCAGCTTCGCACCCTAAAAATTTCAGCTTCTGAACCTTTGTATAAAAAACTTTATAGCGCAAATGCCACGATGACCTGTTTGGAGCAGCGAAACCCTAGAATCCAAACCTCTGATACCAAATGTTGTGAAACCAGCTCTAGAAATAGAAGAAAAGAGATATCAACACCTTAGAAATAAGCCACTTCGAGGGGGCAACCTCCAATACATTACATGAATGAACAACTCTTGGATAATACAAATGACAAAACCTCCTTTCTATATATAGGAGTCCATGGGGCCACAGTCTAATTCTAGTGGGGCCACAATGTAATCTTAGCCGACCTAACAATAATAATGCAAGGGAAAAATAATAACAATATGGGGGTTACATGGGTACAACAATAACAATAAAGGGGGCTACACTAACATAATAAGGGACTACACTATTAATATAGGGACATACACAAGCAAAAACACATAAGAGATTATGAAGAGACCTTCACGCCCGCCGCAAGAATGGAGACCATTGCAGACAATGTTGTCAATAACAATGCAACATAAATGGAAGGTATATCAAATGGACGTGAAATCAACGTTTTTGAATGGAGTGTTGAAAGAGAAAGTGTATGTGGTGCAACCACTCGGTTATGAGGTTTAAGGCCAATCAGACAAGGTGTATATATTGAAGAAAACTCTTTATGGGTTGAAGCAAGCACCACACACATGGTACAACAAGATAGACACTTACTTGTTGGAAAATGACTTTAGAAATTGTGACGGTGAGCCTACTCTCTACATAAAAGAGTGTGACGATAAGCTCTTAATTATT
Organism: Pinus albicaulis; assembly: GCA_034641835.2. Lineage (NCBI taxonomy): Eukaryota > Viridiplantae > Streptophyta > Pinopsida > Pinales > Pinaceae > Pinus > Pinus albicaulis. The sequence continues at coordinate 142,889,791 of CM076579.1, read as the reverse complement.
GTTTTATATGTAAATGATTTGATTTTTATAGGGAGTGATGATCTCCTCATTGCTAATTTCAAAAAAGTCATGAAGAGTATGTTTGAAATGTCAAATTTGGGGTTGAAAAAGTTTTTTTAGGCATAGAGTGAATCATACAAAAAAGAGCATTTTTTTTTTCAATCAAAGTATGCATCACACATCTTGAAGAGGTTTAGAATGCAAGACAACAAGCTTGAGCCAACTCCAATTGTCATGGGTTTGAAATTGAGCAAAATATATAGTAGCAACAATGTCAATCCAACACTAAATAAAAATATGGTTGGTAGTTTAATGCGTTTGACAACAAGTACACTCGATTTAATGTATGGAGTGAGCTTGGTGTCAAGATTCATGGAGACACCAAGTGAGACACATCGACAAATGACTAAAAAAATTTCAAGGTATGTTAATGAGACTAATGGTTAAGGCATTTTGTACGCTGCAACAAATGATTTTGTATAGCATTTTTGATGAGAAAAATGTTGAAAGATTATGGCATGAACAAGAGGGAATTACAAAAATTTATTGTGATAACAACTTTGTAATTACATTATCCAAGAGTTTTGTTTTTCACAAAAAGAACAAACACATTGACACTAAGTATCAAGTTGATTAACAATAAAAAAATTGTTTTACAGCATTGCAAATCACAAAAGCAAGAATAATTTGTAGACATCTTCACTAAACTAATCTTGACAAAAGAAATTTTAGATGTGACAAAAGAGAGTATTGGAATTAATCACACCTACCAAACTTACAGTCTAGAGTACATGACAAATCAACTTGCAAATTTTGATTTCAGGTTGAAGGACGTAAACATAAATGAAATTTTGAACAGAGTACAAAAAACCCCCATCGCTGCATTACATCAAGCATTCAAATGTTTGTAACTATCAAGGCCAACTTGGTGAACCATAAGTTCCAGGCTTTTACTGCACAACTAGAGTAACTACCGTACAACAACCTATGAAAGTATAGAATTTTTAGAATTTTTTTAATTTTTAGAATTTAGTAACTACCTTGCAAAAACCAGTGTCGTCTTTTCGACGTTCACCTCACATATTTGAAAGACTTAAGAAAGACTTACAATGTTGGGGTGTGGACAATGCGTGAACTTTAATATGATTTTCAATAAACAATTAATCCATATAAAAATTTGTGGTCAATTAATGAAGATTATCGCATGCTTCATTAAATTTGATTAAACTACATTCTATTTAGATTTGGCAGTCTTCTCTGATTTTATTTTATTTTTGTACGGAAAAAATCAAAATTTTCTATTAATGATATAAGCATTCTATTTGATTGTGTGTTATTCATGTAGCTGTTTTATATACCGCCAATATCCAAAAAAATAGACGCAGAAATTAAAGAACTCTACCTCAGCATTGTTCTATTGAGCAACCAGTCAACCTTTTCTAAGCCAACCCAACAATTCCAAAGCTCCTCAAATGAAAAAAAACACCCTGAAATGAAAAGTAAACTAGCCAAAACACCTTTCTTCAGTCTCGAGCTCCCTCTTATGAGAGAAACAGCTCAAACAAAACTCGAGGCCGACAAAACCAGTCAAATAAAGTGTATACATGTTATATAATGTAAGTGAAGAGTATGCAGCCAACAAAAGTAGCAACCTCTCACAGGAGACAAATTAAAAGAGTCGACCTCTCCGATATTATATTATAGAGGCTTTATTATTATTTATTATTTAAATAATAGTAGGAATTTCAAAAATTTTGTTATAAGTTTTAAATCTACTTTCTATTTTAATTATAACTTCACATGCATTAATAATTTTTAACCCGTGGTAAAAATGTCCATTAAATTTTTTATTATTATAATCTTGTATAACTTATGATTGGGCCAATTTACGAAGCTTTGGATAATCAAATGGTGAAAAGTACGTCAATTTGTCGTCTCATGATGTTATTTTTAATATTTAAATATTGAAATATTTAAATTATATAAAGTATACCATTGAAATTTATAATTTCAAAAAATTGTATTTATATTTTAATTAAAAAAAAAAAACTCAACCATTTAATTAATTTAAATATACTTATTTAAAATTCAAATATGTTAAAGCATAGAATAGCATATAATGAAATTTTTTTTTTTAAATATGCATATAACTAGTTTTACAAAAACACCTAGGCCTCATGGAATTTGAGCGGTAGTACATCAAATTATGCATCTTAATAAATTTATCTCTTCAAATTTTTAGTTAATTATATATTTTTAGTTAAATATAAGTTTATTTTTATTTTTATTTTTATTTTTTTTAATTAATTTATTTTTATTTTTTTTAATTAATTTTCATATATAAATTGTGTAGATTAAATTTGGTTGTGGTAGAAAATTATCTATTTTTATTTCACTAATTTCCTATTGTAATGGAAGAAAGTTCATGAACATTAAAAAGTAGTGCTATTTCCCAACACAAATCTTCTACACTCATAAAAAAAATCCAATTCAAAGAATATCAAGAAGTAAATTTTTTTTTTGAAGCAATACTATGGGCAATTCGTTCAAAAGTTTGGTTGTACGCTTACTGCAAAAGTTTGGTTGTACGCTTACTGTAAAACAAAAAAATAAGGGAATGTAGGAAGAGTTCGATGGCATTTACTTGGAATGGGGAAAAAGAACATACAACTTTATGTGAGAGTGTACCTAAAACGTAGAAAGCTTCTCTACTTAAGCAATTTAATGAACTTAAAAAGTTGAGACATATTGTTGAAGGTTTAATTCAATCCAACAACAATCCTAGTGGATTGATAGTTGGTGGTCCACATTCTCATTCTCAACATCAAGTTTCTGTTTCCCACCTTGAAAACTTATGGGATATAAAAGGGAGGGGAAACATTGATGCATCCATTGGACGATTTTTTTCGCAAATGGCATAGCTTTCAATGTTTTTAGGTCTCCTTATTGGAAGGAAATGGTAAGGGATCTAGTTAACAATGCTCCTAAAGGTTAAAAGCCTCTCAATTATGAAAATATGAGGATAACAACATTATCTAAAGAGAGGGCTTGGGTTGAAGCTAGAATTCATGACATTAAAGATAGTTGGAAGGAATCTGGAGTCTCCATTTTCTCAGATGGTTGGACGGAAGTCAATCATTGTCCCCTTATCAATATTTTGGTTTCTAGCCCAAAAGGAGTTATGTTCTTAAAATCCCATGATACCACAGGAAATACAAAAGATGGTCCATATCTAATGGGTCTCCTCAAAGAGGAAATAGAGGAGGTTGGAAGAGAAAATGTTGTCCACATTATTACATATAGTGCCTCAAACAATGTCCTTGCTAGTGGGTTGATTGAGGATGAATATCCAACAATTATTTGGATTCCATGTTCTATGCACTGCATGAATTTTCTCCCGAAATATATTAATAACATTGCATGGGTTGATAAAACTATATTTGAAGCAAAGATGCTACACAAATTTATTGTTAATCATGTAGGCGCCCATAGCAATCTATAGGAAATATGCAAAACTTCAACTTCTTCGATGTGTCAAGACTAGATTTGCATATACATTCGTTATGCTTCAACAACTTATTAAAATGCGTTAATTTTTTAGAGAGATCGTGGTATCTATGGATTTAAAAATGTGGAAGGGTTCTCATATTGGAGCTGCCCCAAAAGTTGAGGACATTATTAATGGTCTTTCTTCAGAGGATTTTCGTAGGAGAGTGGAAGATATTGTCACCCTTACTACGTCTATTGTTTCCACCCTTCGCATATTCCATATTGATCAACCATGCTTAGGGGATGTGTTTGAGAGTATGGATCAAATGAGAGAGAAGCTTCAAGACATAATAGAATATAAGAATTCTAGGATCAACAAAGACACTAGAAATGAAGTGTGGGAACTTAGTTTGACAAGGTGGAAATTGCTTCATAGTCCTCTTCATTTAATTACATTCCTAGTTAATCCTAAATGATTTCATAACAAACCATCTTCATATGTAGAGGTGATGCAAAACTGGAACACTTTTATAAGTAGGTGTTATGATCGTCACGATCACACTATTTTACAACTCGAGTTAGGATATTACTTGAGATTAAAAGACCACTTTGCAAATGAAGATTGTGCATACAACATAGAACAACTTGGATCCATAGACTTGTGGATGTAATATGGTACAAGGAACCCCTTGCTTCATCGGTTGGTTATCCGTTTTCTATCACAGGTATGCTTAATAACAAATACCTTTAATGTATTGATTTATTATTTAACCAATTAAGTCTAATGTTCATTTTGTATTATTTTCCTTTTAAGATTTACAATGACTATGGCTAACATAATATTAATTTTATTTCATAGGTGACTAGTTTCTTTGCATGTGAAATAAGTTGGAGTGAATATGATTTTATCCATTCAACGAAGAGGAATTGCCTAGGCAAAAAAATGGCACAAGATTTTGTGTTCGTACACTCAAATCTATGTTTGTTATCTCGACAACAACTAGAATACCTACATTTGTTATCTCGACAACAACTAGAATACAAAACTGGACCCACGAGAATGTGGGATTATGGTGGTTCACAAGACGATGGAGATGTTGAGCTCCACTTGAGGTGCTAAAGGACTATGTTGAAGACATGCTTAATGATACCACCGAGTCTACTCACTAAAATAATGCTTTTCAAATTAGCTCAAACTCAACAACCATTCTAGAAAACGAACTTGAAAATCTAAATTATTAAGTTTACTTGCATTTCGCATATGAATTGTTACAAATGGTTTTAGAGATACATATATAATAAAAAATATACATTTAATTATTTATATTTCAAATTTCATATTTTTATAAATATTTGTTATTTTCTCATAATTAATAATTGGATAAATTTTTGAATCTATAAAATTTTCACTTCTTTCTTAAAACTAAATCAGTGTTCATGAATATTTTTTTACAATTTCACACAGATAAACAAGAGATGTTTATGATTAATGATTTGTTTTATATTATTTACCTTTAATCATGTTTTTTCCTCTCTTCCTTTATTGCCCCATCCTATGTTTTAATCTTTGTCGTGCTATGAATGAATTAATGTATCGTATCACATGTATTTTTGAAACATGTAATGAGGTTTAGTTTTATAATATGTATGTTTGAATGTGTTTGGGGGTAAGAAAAGTGGAGAGAAAAATTTGTCTTGCTAATTGAAAAACCAATTTTCACTTTGTAAAAACAAAGAGTCGAAAAGTTATGTAAAAATCCTTGTTGTAGAGTCGTAAAGCAAATCAAAGAAAAACTTGTCTGGCTATACGAAAAACCGCTTCACAAAGAGCAAAGTTCCTTTGTATTCCACGAAATATGCTTTTGATACTCTCTATCACCATACAAACACTCAGAGATGGCTCCAGTGTTATCGGGAATGGAATAAAGAAATTGGTAACGATAAACCGTCCGTGAACCCTTGCCTTTGTTATTAAACTTTCAGATCTAAAGAATTTGATCATGAAAATTGAGGTTTCTTGCCGGACTATATTCCCTATATTCCCGATAAGACTAACTGCACCTTTGCCACCTCTTTCTTTGCATAATCAATCTCCCCATTCTCCGGATGAAAGGAGATGGATTTTTAACCCATATTCATATCTTCGTTGACTGTCGAGAAAAGATGTTGACCACTGTCACACGTACACTATGTGCAGAGCTCTTTGTTCCAAGTCGAATAAATAGTTCAAAAAGGTTTATAATTTTTAATATAGGTATGAGGGGCTTTGTCAGTGAAATATATTAAATATTATTTTTGGGATTTAATTGTTTTAATTAAGTTATTTATTTATGATTATTTTCATGAATAGTTTATTTGGCATTCATTGCATCCGGTGATGCTTATATAGGGAAAGAAGTGTTAAGTGGACTTTTTAAAAATCATGAGAAATTAATCAATTATTACTATCTCTCATGAAAATGGTCATAGATGAATGACTTAATTAAAGTAGTTGAATCCCAAAAACGATATCTAACTTTTATATACTCTTGTTTTAATAACTATGATATGGCTGTTTAGTTTTTACAAAAATAAGTTCAGAAAATATATGCTAAACAATTAAATCTAAATTTAATATTATTAAATACACCATTAATTTATTTTGTTAAAAGATATATATATATATATATATATATAATTGATTCATAAATAATTTAAAGATATTGTTGCTTTTTATGTAAATATAATTTATTTTGAAATAAAGTTTTTTGAATTTATTTTTAATTATTAATAATTATTAGATAAATGTTAGGGATTTAATCTTTATTGACTATTTTAAAATATTTATATTAGTACAAATTAAAGATTTAAATTTAACTCCAACATAGTTTACATTTTTTTCTCTTTTAAAATAATTAATTGATTAAAAAAATCATATAAGCAAGTGCCATATAAAATGATTTATGATTTTTTTGAAAATCATATAAAATTAAAATATATTTCTTAAAAAATGTTATTATTAATATGCAATATTATATAAATAGTTTTTTAAGAATATAATGTCTTATAATAATTCTATTTATATTATAAATTAAATAATTGGAATTTTTTATCTATTGAAATTTTAATTAATATAATTTATATTAATAATATTTAAAATATATAGAGAGTGATCGAGTAATCTATTAAGACACTCCTTGATGTGAAGTTGTTCAATTCCCTCCTTATGCCCCAAAAGGTGCAAAGAGACGTTAATAGGTTTTTTTAATTGGAAAAGTTGTAAGATGAATGCATTTGTAGACATGGATGCAATATGTTTTTGCATTTTGAATTTAGGGATTATATTGCACCATCTTGGGACATATCACACATTGCAAATATAAAGATAACTTCCTGTTAAAAATTTATATTGGGCATTAAAAATGGGGATTCATTGTATCACATTTCATTTAAAAACAAGAAAATGAGTTCATTATATATAACATCTCTATATTTACTTTTCATTATATTGTAAATACATACCATCAAAGAGGATTATGTAATAATATTTTGAAATTAACATTTAGCAAGAAACTAATACACGAGAAAAATATAAGGGGTTTTTCAACATGTCATTCAAGTATTTGGTTCTGTTTAGAATTTTACCTTAGAACTTGTATTTGTCTACAATATAAGAATTTATTCTTCAGTTTGATATGATAGAAATATTTTGGATTTGTGCTTGAGAGGCTCCATGATGTTAATGGAAAAATTGATGCTGATTGATTGCAAATCAAACAATGATTTACATATAAGTATAAAAAACTTAAGAGCTCAAATACAAATTTAACAACATAAAATGAGATATACAAAGAAGACATGGATACTAACTACAAATAGAGCTACATCATTTGTATCAATAATTTGTTGATGTAATTACAAACATCCAAAACTCAAGTCATTAACTTGATGATAATAACTTGTGTGTAAAATGATTTAATTGAAAGTAACAACATTAACAAGTATTTATACATAACAATCAATTAATGGTTGTTATCAATAGCACGTATATGTGTTGTGAATGGAAGATGAGACATATACAGGGTTGACCATCACAAACAGAAAAGTAGCAATGATATTCTACATGTTATGCAATGATTTTTCTTGAAATTTTATATAGTGAATTAGTAGTTCAACAGAACAGGACCTATATACATATAGATATATTAGACGGTGAATAACTAAACATATGTACAATAAAAGTATGTGATGTCATATAAATATAATTAATAATGAGTAACTAATAATATATACATGATGAGACATGGCATCGACATCACCAATTAATGTTTGTTGTGGTGTTAAGATGTGAATGTTGTTCTTTCCATTCATCCTGTATTTTTCTTTGTGTGTCTCTTTCATGGATGTGGATTGTTTTTTTCAATAATTTCCTTATTTTTCGTAGCAAGATAATATTTGGATGCAAATTATGAAGAGGCAGTGATTGTGGGGGCATGAACCTCATTTTTATATCTTTCAATGTAAGTTCCTATTGTTGAATGTATCGAAAATGTTCCGATAGAGCATGTTTAAGTAGTCCGTATCTATATTTGTTGGTCATGAAAAAAGAGAAATAATAATTGTTAGTGGCCGTGTACGTTGAAAGAAGTATAGATATACAAAAAATTTAAAAATCAAAGTAAATATGAAAAAAATTTCTAAATAAGAATAAAACACTATGAGGTTAAATTTAATAGCAATCAAGCATATGTGAAATTTGGATAAGTAGCAAGTGATGTTTACCAGAGGTAAATTTGGAAGATAGAGTGTATGGTTAGCTAGAGTGTATTCTCCTGCACAAATTTTGATGTGAGAAATGATTCCTCTTATTGTCTACATTTTAGATATGGATTCTCTTCCTTGTGTGAGATGCATGAGAATGGAAATGCTGGATTGATTTGAAGGTATGATAATGACCTTACTCTTGAAATGGAGGTGAATGTTAAACCTTGGCATTCTTTGGGGCCAATGTCTACCGTTGTTTTGTACAATGTCATTCATTATGACTTGTGTATTGTTAAATCCCATGCCATTCGAAGTGGTATCTATCGGCGTGCACCCCTTATGATAGGGGAAATGGGTGCATAGGTTGGGTGTGAAATGTCCCAAGGTGTTCCTTTATATTTGTTGAAGTCAACTTCCACAAAGTATAACAATTTTGGGGCTTCGGGTCAGGTGCATAAAAGATTGAAACAACTTTTCCAAGTGCGACATTAACAAGGTTTGCATGTACCCACAAGTTGTTGGTGAGTATACCTTTTTGTTCATTGAATAAGAGTACCTTTGCGTCTAGATGTTAATCTTTTGTTGTCACAAAATTTTGCTTCCTTTGTTTCTCTACAGAGCAAAGCACTACTAGCATGTTCAATTTTTTAAGAATTTTTTTATTTTGCAAAGCAACTAAGTTGTTCGTTGCATATAGGTGCATGGAGTCTTGAAATGTTTGATTCTCCCAATGTGTAAGAGAGGAATGTATCCTTGACATTAGCAGTTTTCAATCTTCAAGAGTAGGTGTTCCATTTCTGATATTTGTGAAGATCTGGAAGAAATCACCTTGGGAAGGATTAGCACCTTGCTGGTGAAAAATAGTTGAAAATGTTATGAATGTGTCGAATCTACGCTAAAGTGAAGTTCCACATGATGTGCCACCATATAGAGGAATTTCCTTCACAAGTGGTAGTTGGCCTAAATATCCGACAAAGATAATGGAACAATTGTTGAATGGTGCATTTCGATGAAGGGGGAATGCCTCTCTTAGGCGTTCGTCAATGTGGGAAAGAATTTTTAGACCGATGAAGCTCATCGCATCAATGTAGATGTACTCTACATGACAGAGCTGCTCTTGCATGTATAGGAGTTACTGTCTATCAAGAGGATGCATTAATTAGATAGCGATGCAAAGGGAAGAGTGGATTGTCTGGGAATTTATGTTGAAAGCTGCAACGCCAATGGGTGCAAGTAACATAAAAGGGTTTGTGATTTTTGGGGAGTTTTCATAAATGCACGTTGGAGACATTTAATTCAATTAGATTTTCTTGTCCCAGTTGTACCTTTTATGATGATTCTGAGTGGGGGTTTTGGTGAAGGTTTTTTGAAGTGAGAAATAACAATGGTAAAACTTGTTTTTTGGGTGTGATCTTGGGTGAGGTTTGAAAAAGGATGATGTTGGTTTTGGATTTTTGAGTGGTTGAATTTAATGAAATTTATGGCAGCTTCTTGAACATAGAGAGGGATAGAAGTATGTGACCAATTTTGGTTAGCATTAAAGTCACGATGACCAATAATTTCAAGGTCATCAATTTCAATGTTGTATCTTGGGTGGAGGCGAGAGAGGATTTTGAATTCATCCATTTGAATGGGGTCAGGGGGAGGTTAGAAGGGGTAGCAACAAAATTATATTGATCTTCAAGCTGTGGGGTTTATGGGTTTTTAATTTCTCAATGAACATGCCATGGTGTATATTTCCCTTTCTTTTGTTTCCAGTGTGCAATTATTTCCTCATTGGTGGAGCCAATGTCATTGGGGAGTGTGCAGAAAAGGAAATACAATAGTAGTTCACTCCAACAAAAAATGGCATAATAAGGATCATTAGGGTAAGGGATGGCAGTGCGTTGTGGCAAGACATGTACAATCATTGGAAGGAATAATTGTTTCCATTGGTTTTTATTTCCAGCAAGCATAAAATGACCAAGAGTGGGTAGCTTCAAGGAGGCACAACGATTCCAATGAAGCAAGTCTATTCATGTATGAAGAAAATGAAAGTTGGTGTTGAAATGGGATTTTCAAAATCATGAGAAATGCGTCTAAAAACAGTTCTATTAACATTCAAAGAAATAAATGTGTGATTGTAGAGTGAGACGAGTATTTTTTTAACATATGTCATATTTCTTGTGCGCCAATGCCTCTGTCTGCAATGATTTCTGTAAGGAGTTTCCAGATGAAAGAAATAGTAGTTTCTTCTAAAGTGATGTTGTGCGAGAGACGTGATAACATTTGGTCATAGCTCTTTGATCCTGTTTATTCCTTTGCTGCATAATTTGAAATATAAATTAACACAACATGGCGTGATAGAACGAGTTGACAATCAACCTTTTCTCTCCAGTTAGAAAATAGACCAACATTGTGTATATTCAATATATCATCATTGCAAGCAGAGATGTAGGTTTTTCGAGCTTTATCACCAACTAATAGTGAAGATGTGGAGTTTAACACCACAATACCCCATATCAAAAACTAAGAACATTGTATTTTTTGCGAAGGCAAGAAGATTCATGACACTTTGTCTGACGTTGAACATAATTGACAAGCTCTTCATAGTCTTCAGATTGGGTCCATGTGAAGATTGATGTTGTTTCAAGAAGACATCAGTTGTAAATTACTGATTGATGAAGTGTAGGATTTTGATGTTGGGGATGTAATGGATTCCAGGTAGTTACGTAGTGATCAAAATATTTCTGAGAATCGAAAACTTCTGTTTCATTGTTCCAACCGAGAGTGTCCATATTTGGTGCATCTTGCAACCAAAGGAAGCCATGTATGTGTGTGGATCCTCTATGTTTCCTTCGTACCTGAATATAATATGAAAGTCAAAATTGGTTCAGACATATTTTCAATGTATAAATTAATGCAGATTGAAATGATTATAAAAAAATACCGGAACCAATAATCAACTATGTGGAGGCCTTTTTGTAGGACTTCTTTAAGGAAAATTGTAAATATGCAATGTATATATTGGGATGTTATATGTGGGTTTTTAATTATGTTTTGAATTATCCATTAGTATTGATTGTTCGAACTCGAGGGAACACTAGTAGTCATGATCATGCGCAAGTCATTCCATTTGGTATCAACTGCACTGAGAGTGAAAAATAATGTCGAGCTTCCAATTTGCATGATCATGTCAGTTAGTTCACATTGTCACTTGTTCCGGAAAGAGTGAGTTCCTCATAGGCTTGAGGCAAAGCGCATGACTTGATATTGAATCTTGGAAGTCATGAAGACATTGTCGTAAATCTGAAACAATTATTGGCAATTTGTTCAAAATGCATTTCTTCACAAAAATCATTAGGGAATTTTGAGGTCTAAAATGGGCCTCCTAAGAAAAATGTACAACCAAAATAAACTTTATAAGAAGAAATAGGATTCAAGATGATGATGTCAACCATGGGGGATGATTCACCTTTTTTGGAGTAAAAAATTTAAGAGAATAAAAAATAATAAAATAATAAAACTACTTTTTCAACCCGTATTTTCAACATATCTTCCTAAGTTTTTACTCAAATTTCGAGGGAGAGTACTCATTGGATGCAAAATTTTATTCCTCATACAATGAGTACCCATGTTCCATACTTTCGATGGATCCTGCTACACGAAAAATTAGAAATACATGAAAAACGTGATTGCAATCACGTTTTTTTATGTATTTCTCATTTTTCGTGTAGCAGAGTCAATTGAAAGTATGCAACATGGGTAATCCTTGGATGAGGAATTAAATTCTACATCTAACGAGTACTCCCGCTCGGAATTTGAGTAAAAAATTAGGGAGATAAGTTTAAAATACATGTTGAAAAAATAGTTTTATTATTTTATTATTTTTTATTATTTTTACTTTTCTTCTTTCCCTCCAAAATTTGATGATGTAATCTAATCTTGTTTTATTATTTCTGCTATTATTTTATTATTTCCTTAGTAGGCACATTTTAGACCTCAAAATTCCCCTAATGAGTAGTAGTTTCTTGGCTATAGTGGCGCATTAGAATGTTATAGAGGTAGTAGCAGAATATTGGATGTTGGCTGAATCAATTATCGTGGTAGTGCAACAAGTGCGAAGAATATTGATGCATATAAACTTTTGTAATTCTTGGTTGCGTGATCATGAAAATGCCTGTAGGAAATAGGGTGGGGAATGCCATAGCAAAGAGGCCCTCGGTGGTGTATTCATTCATTGGTGATAGAGGTATTGCAAGCGAGTTAACCGAGCTTGTTGAATTTGGATGGGTCGAGTGCAAATAAGCACAAACATTCTCAAGTCCAGTACATGAATTTGGGAGAATTGAAATGAAAGAAGAAGGTTGGATATCTAATGGAGTTAGGATGACAACAAGATCACAAGTAGAATCAACTATGGTTTGATGGCGTTCAAAAGAGGAGGTTGTTACATCATGAAGAAGAGAAGATATATATGTAGGTTAATATGGCACAACATAAATTGCAGATGGGCTCAATTGTACATCCTTGTAGTATGTAATAGCCCCTTTATTTCTATGTAAATATATTTTTGTTTTTAGATTGAACTATTTTTTGATGTGATGGCTAGGAAGCCATGATGGACCTTAATTAAGGTGAAAAATAAGTATGATGATGTAATAAATTATTTCATTAATAGAAAATTTGGAAATTTCTTGGGAAAGAAACACTAGAGTTAAGAGATTTTTTGCAAGATCTGGAAACCAATGTTGGTGGATGAGGCCAAATAAATATTCCCTTAAATAACTCCTAAAAATACCTAAGAGTTGATTAGAAAGATTTAATACAATGGGAGAGAGAATATATTAAATCATTCAGTTTCATAAAAACACGGAATAAAGGGTGGAATAAAGCATCGTGAGAGAGCGATGCGGGCTTTAATGAAAAAATTAAAGAAAGCCTAGGCTGGTGGGTTGGAACACCCATAAAAGCAAGACACTACTGAGGAACAATATGCTAGGGAATTAATGTATAAAAGTACATTTTCTAGAATAAAAATAGGTTTTTGATTCTATTGGCAATAAATCTCAACTCGGGGGAACTGCAGGATCAGTTCATGTTTGGGAGGATAGTGTTTCTTCCCAATTCATTTTTAGCAACACTTGCGGTTAGAAATAAGTTTTTTATTATTTTTCTGTTGATTTTTAGAATCTGTAAATGTGTGGATGGTGATCAAACTCTGTTTTCATTTATTCCTTCGAATGGTGCATTAGAAAAAAGTAATTGAATATAATTTTGGTAGAATCCCATAAAGAATTTTTAAGTAGATGGTGTGATTTAGTGCAGAAAATGGATATAGAAATTTGTAATCGAGTAAATGTGTGAAATATCATAGTAGATAACTTAGACCAATAATTTGTGGTCAATTTTATTATAGATATTATCAAATTCACTTGAGAATTTAGAAACGTGATGAGGTGGGTAAAGGTAGGTTTTCATTTCGTGACCATGTAAAAGGAAGAGCAGACAACACATTTATGCTAATATAATTAATATGTCCTTATGTCAGTATTAGTTAGACCACTACAACTTGCATTGAAAAAAAACACAGAATGGTCGAGACTTGTGGAGACACTCGAGCAATAAGCTGGAGAACCTAGAAATTATCTTGTAGTGATATCGACGAGGATGTATGTCTCAATTAAAAAAGTGAGGAAAACGGACTTGACCATAGGGTATTGGGGTTTTTTTTTTCAGACAATAAATTTCGAAACCGACTCATTTCGCTCAGTTCATAGATACTTGTGACTTCTACTAGTAAATTCCATTAAAAATTTTGAACTTGATATGGCAAGGTGAGTAATGAGCACATGAGTCTATGTTTTATACATTACCAGGGAAATAAACAGAATGGTAATGAATTTGTTTCTAGTTAAACATAAAATAAAAATATAGGCGTAAAAAAAATTATTGCTAATTTCAGATCTAGTGTAATTATTAATGCAAGACCTATATATAGCGGTACGACCACACATATTTTGTTCTATTGCATGAATTTATTACTCAGGAAAATCAATCCAAGCATCGAGAATATACAGATATAAATAGTAGAAAAATTCACAAGATTGAACTAAGAAAATTCTATCGAACAATAATACCTTTACAAACACTCTGGAAATCAACATAAAACAAGATTCATGACAATAACGGTGTACAAGCGAAAAGAGATAAAAAGGAAATATTAACCCACAATAAGAACGTGTATTCAAAATATAAGTTTATATGCTTACAATTTTAAATTCATCAACTATAAGAGTTTTCTTATTCCTATCAGAGTAAATTTGTACAATAGAATCACCGAGTGGGTCTGAAGATAATAAATGAAAAAAAAAATCTACATAAGGCGTAAAAATTCTGAGAAGAGTTTAATAAAATTAAAAAAACTACTACAATCTTGTGAAGTTTTCATTTTCTTCATAAATTTCCATTTTCCCCTTTTAAGAAAATAAGAGATCATAAAACCCCCTCCAAAAGAACCAACTATTGATTCAATAACACTCGAAAGAGGAGAAAAGAGAAAAAAAGTCAGCATAGATCGACCTATGACCACATATACAACGTTAGCCATGGTAGAAGTTTTTTGAGCGTTAGCATAAAAATAAATTGAATATAGGTACCTATAGAGAGAAGAAAAGAAAGAAGAGTTAAATATGCAGTTGGTGGAGGGAGAAATTGATAAAATATTTAGGTAAATACTCATTGGAGAGAGGTATACCTGTTAAAGGATAACTTTATGGACCAATTTTTCCTCTGGAAGCAACCACAAACAATATTAATTCCCATAAAAATACATAAATATGTCTAAGTAACAATTTGGGAACACCAAACAACTGCAATCGACTAGGGTAGAAATACTAAGGAAGTTAGGGAAATAATGGATTCGTTAACCTGTAAGCTAAGTTTTAAAGCCATCATCATGTTAACAGAGGCTAAAAGTCAGCTATTGTGCATTAAATTCCATAATGAGCCTATACAAAAAAATAGAAAATGAAACCAACACCTTTCGATATACAAACAAAAACATGATGGTAAACAAAACCGAACGATAATGTACTAGGAAATTGGGAGGTTATCTTCTGATCCACAACAACTGAGCCAAGAATTCAAGTTCTAGAATTTGATATTTGTGGGATCAAAATTTTGGGAACTAACTCCAGAAAAAAAACCTTACAAAAAATTAGTGGAAATTTAGTGAATGAAAATGCACAAAGAACCCCAATAAAAGAGAAGCGAAGTAAATCCTTTTTAAATACCCAAAAAAGTTTGATGGTGGAGTACATGTTGGTTCTGCACCAAACACTCCATGGGTGGAAGATATGTGAGAGCCACATACTCCCGGAAGATAAAAATTCTTTCACTTTCATTTGCCACAACGAAAACATATGGGTGTCTCGACACCGCCGCTCCAACAAATAATGTTGGAATTTATGGTTATCCAGAACAACACAGAGGAAACAAAATTTTTTCTCTAACAAAAAGATAACAGTCGAACAATGTGCACACAGAGTGATGAAATAAAATTCTATTTAATTAAAAACTCTAAACTGGACTATTACAAAATGAAACTTCCTCAGAACTACTGTTGTTCTAGATTTACAATGCAAAATACTTCTGGCTACTACACATGCAACGCTCTTTCTCTCTCTACTTCACTGCCTTCAGGCATACACACAGTCTTACTTACTGCACACTGCTCAGTCTTCTTACACTGTGTCTAGTACATATATATATATATATATATATATATATATATATATAATTAATCCTAAGTTAAAACTTATATCACGTCGCTTTAAACAAATAAAAAAAAAGATTTATCACCTAAAGTCTAAAACATTATAAAACATGTGATGCAATGTTTATCGCATCGATCTTTGCGCTGGATGATGTCACCTTGAAAACTTGTGATAAATGAACGGGGAGAAATTTTGTGAAGGGCTATCGCATCACACAATGTGCCCACTGACTAGGCACCCAAATGATGCAAAACACCGCTATTGGAAGGAGTCGTGATGACGTGGAAATGGTGGGCCAACCTTTATCGCATGGTTTCGGGGATGGTGTGACGTATGCACAAAACTGTGCGATACGCCTCCCATTAGTCGACAGAGATTGACGTGGAACGGTGGTGGGGACCGCTTATTGCGCGGCTTATGGAGGTGATGACGTAAGCCTCAGGGCTTGTGATAAACGTTGATTGACTGCGGAGTTTGAAGATGTGGAGTTGTGGGGACCACAAGAGCTGACATGGTGTGGTTCAAATTCAAAACAAATGGCACAAGGGTTTTATAATGGTTGGTGCGGGGTTTTAATGGTGGTAGATGAATGGTTTAAGAGAGCGGAGTTAACATCGTTTAAACCATACTAAAGGGCTACGGACTTATAACAAAATTTTTATTTTTGCAGGGTTTTTTAATAGGGTTTAAATGAACGGTTGAGTGCCAAACTAAACTGGATATTTTGCTGCTCCTGCTGTCCTTCGTCATCAAATCAAAAATTGAATTTTTTCCTCCTTGCCACAGATTGCAGTTGGAATTAATTACCACATAATAGAAAATAGAAGTGATTAGGCAGCTAAAAAAACCACTAGAGGGCTTGGGTTTCAATAAGTAAATCCTTGATGTCCAAAAAACAAAATCAAATCTTAACTTTTTAAGGAGACAATACACCATCACGTGACAGTCATATGGAAATGATAATGTGGCAGTCAACCATTGAGACACTGAAACCATAACCACCTCCCCATATTCTTATGTTCCAACACGTTACGAGGGATTGGATTGGCACACATCAAATTGTCACTTAAATAAATTCATAATTAAAGTGCATTTAACAATCACATGTCACCAATGTTATCTTGTCACAATAGGAATTCAAGGTAGGGCTAAGAATTAGAACATGGGTATTGAGAGGGGGAAATATGTATATATGTGCCATAGAAACACCTCACCCCATACATATCATCATATTAGAACATTTATTGAAACATACGAATGAAGGGTTGTCTTATTTAAGCCCCATCTATAATATAGTAAAGTGATAAAGCACTATATTATAGTAACCCAGAAACATGAATATCATAGATGAGAGGTGTTATATTTAGGGTAAGAGAAGGAGAAGAAGGTTAATATAATGAACCTTTCCATAAATTATCATGACACCACAAGGAATGTGTGAATACATTCGGAGTAGGATGCTCTAACTAGTTAAGCGATAAAATACGATATGAAGGAAACACTATAAGGAAAAGACCTTCTAGCGGAGGTTATAAAGGAGGCTTTTAGTGTTATAAAATTGGCCAAAATTGTCAAAAAAACATTTTCTACAACATCCATTTTCGGTAATGGAGGTTTTGGTGGAGCTTCTAACGGAATTTCATCACAACTAAAAAAACTGGGTGGCCGAAAGTTTTTACAGATGTTTTTCTCATCGGTGTGTGCATCAGGTGTGAATGCATTGGTACGTTTTACCATGTATGCAATGGTACTGTAAACATACCGAGCACCGGGATGGAAAACAAATTTTGGATGCCTTGGGGCATTTAGCAACGTCCCAGAGAATTTAGAATTGGTGTGTTTTTATAACTTAATGGCTCGATGCATTTCAACACCTAGACGACCCAGTGTGGTTTTACACCTTAACGGCCCGGTGCATGCACTGCGTTAAAGAAAAACTGTACCGATGCATACAACGCCTATCGGACCGCCTCGATCGTAGTCGTTGATAAAGCGCACCGAGCGTTCTAATTGGTAATGGTATTTGTGCAATGCCCATAGGTCGTAGAAACACGTCGGTGTGCAGTATCATACAAATGCACCAGTGTGTAATAACTAACACGCACTAATGTTCGTTTTGTATTTTTTAGAAACATCGACCTGTGACAGTGCAATTATTGTTATTTTAAAAAATTCATTATTCATAAAAAGTCAACACACATATTATAACAGTATTAATATCAATTACTTTTTTATTAGCACATTTGAATGTGATGTTTGGATTAATTTTTTATATCATATCATCAGATTTCACCTCTCTTCATTATAATATTTAATCATCCATATATTTAATCAGTGGTGTAACATTTCACAGTGACAATGGATAACGCGATAGAATAGATTAAAACATATTTTATTATATATATGAATACGACACTCTTTTTCACACAAAATGGGACATTTATTGGTATCCCTTTGTCTTTCAATTGGGACACTATGTCCATTACATTAAACAAAATGTCTGATTTCACAGAAAAATATTTCAAAAAATACAACGCCTTGCTTTGATATCCAAACATATTGATCACCATTCTTCGTTGGAATTGTTGTCACTGCTCAAGCTACTTCCATGACTTGGGTTATTTGAAGGAATTTTTTGTTCATTGTACTAATTGTTTTCTTCTTCTTCAAGTTCCATCGAAAAACATAAAAATAAAGTGTAATGAGTGTATGTGCATTGGGAAGAATAATGAAAATTTCAATATCAAATAATATAAATCAATGTAACTCGAAAAGAAATGTACCATAGCAAGAATTGACTCATGAACAATACAGATTATTTCAAAACCAAATTTCATGCCATCTCTCAACAATTCATTTGTTGGCGCAATTCCATACTTTGTTTCCTGCAAGTTTTATACCCCATAACAAATCATAGATTTAATACAAAAGTGTTTTTTTTTTTTCTATTAATTATAGACGAAGCTAAGTAAAACAAGATAGATGCTTATGAATTCCACAATCAATTTATGATATGCCAACATATAATGAAAACTCATATTTAACCCAATGTCAATCAATTCTTCTGATGGTTCTTCTTTGTATGTTAGCACCTGTTTGAAGACATTCAATGATGATTGTTGTAAAACAACTTAAAAAATACAAAAATGAAATCTAGTTAAGTTGTTATAAGGAAGTAAAAATTACTCACAAACATAGATATAAACCCTTTTCTTCCTTGTCGTCCTTTTTTATGTGCAGAATGGGTTTCATTTTCTTTTCTTTTCTGCAAGAAAATACTTGAAAATTAATATTTAATGCTAAATTTTTTATTTATTGTACCTAATCGAAAAAATCAATGATTACATATTACAATTGAAGCACGTTGTTGTTGAGATGGCCCCTCGTGTGATGCAATTATGTCCATTTCTTTGACCATCTCCTTGTAGACCTTTTTGGACATTCCTACTGGCATATTTCTAATATCAGCTCGTTCATCCTTTGATATTTTCATAATCTTACTGAAAATGTAACATGAAAATAACCTATTTAATTTTTATATTGATATATGAAAAGTAAATATAATAAAAGTTATATTTATAAATTATTGCTTTACAGTAATATATACATATAATTCTAGAAAACATTTAAAGGAATATTAATTTTTCATTCTTGTTATTATACGTTTTTTCTATTAAAAGTCTCACATGTCTCATCGACCAA
The DNA here is from genome assembly GCA_034641835.2 of Pinus albicaulis. Classification (NCBI taxonomy): domain Eukaryota; kingdom Viridiplantae; phylum Streptophyta; class Pinopsida; order Pinales; family Pinaceae; genus Pinus; species Pinus albicaulis. The sequence goes on along the minus strand of CM076579.1, from coordinate 142,870,100 downwards.
TTCTCTGGAAACTAATCATGTAGTTTAAATAAAATTTGGTTCTTGGAATAATTGGATTGATTTTTGTATTGTAAGTGGAAAGAACGTCTATACATTCATTCCACTAGATCCCTCAAATTTTTTCAAAAAAATTTCCCCCTTTTGTTAACCTCCAACACCACTCCATATGAGCTAAGGAGAAATTCATTTTCATTTGCACATTCTATTTTTTTTCTTTTCTTAGAACAACATTCATTTTCTTCGTTGTTGGTCCCTGTAGAACATTATTTATGTATGAATTAATAAATTGTTTGAAACATGTTATCTAATATTTTTAATTATATTATTAATGAAAATTTAAAAAAGAAACTCATATTGGATCGATAGTTTTTTTTCATTCACCTGATTCATCCTTCTGCAAATTTTCCATCAAGATTTTATTCTCTTTTGGTCTTAGATCATAAATAATATTATTGAACTTCGTCATTTTGTGGCTCTACATGATACACAGTAAACAATACATATTAGTTAAACTTACATATAGCTCAAAAATAATAATTTTTGTAAATAATTTACAAAGAAATTGTCTTTTTTTCTTTTCTCGATGTGCTATCAGTAATTTTGTTACTTGAAATTTTGTCAGCCATTTCTTTATCAATATGAAACTTGTACCATACCATTCATTAATATATTTTATAAATATATCACATACTTTTTAAGTTAAAAAAAAAAAATCAAGAAAATTGTGTGCCTTTCCCAAAGTATGCACCAAACACGGCGCGGTAGGTTCTTATCAATGCACTCCCAATACAGTAGAAACATTGTACGGTGATATTTGTCAACAAGGAGACCCGGTGTGTTATATGTTAATCGGTGCATCGATTAACACAAACAAATATATATATATATATATATATATATATATATATATATATATATATATAATCATATCAGATGTTTTTTGTCAAAGACACGCCTAGTGCTCTATAAATACTACAATAACGCACTGAAGGAGTCACTTTTAAACAGTGAGCACCGATTAACAAAAATAATCTAAAATCGTGCAAGGGACAAATATATATATATATATATATATATATATATATATATATATATATATATATATATATATATATATATACACACCGGGTGATTCAACAGAGTATAGAAACACTCACTTAGAATAAAAAAAACACTATTAGATTATCTATATATATATATATATATATATATATATATATATATATATATATAATCTAATAGTGTTTTTTGTCAGTACACGGCTGGTGCTCTATACTACAATAGCGCACCAGTGAGCTACTTTAAACAAGGAGCACTGATTAAAAATAATCTAAAATCGTGCAAGGGACAATATGGATTGGGATCCGAATCTACAAGTGGTCTCGTGGGTTAGATTTCATACGCATATATATATTAACACAAACCTGTAAGGTCCCACCTTACCAACCATCAATAATATAGAGAAGTAGAGGTCACATTAATCACTAATACTCTTTTTTTTGTAACATTACTAACCTAGTTATCATGTAATCATGTTCCTTCATCTATTTCAATATAAGAATATCACATAAGAAGCCAATGATAACTTTCCCTTAAAACTAATTCCAAAACACAATTCCTCTCAAGTTTAAAATATGATACCATGTTCTCTTTTCATACTTTTACATGAGCTCTAAGTAAGATTGGGAATAAATTCCACCATAATTCCATGTGCGAACATTAAGTTAGATCAACCTATCTAATTTCCTAAATTACGCTAAATAAGCTACACTTATTGACTCTTGATATCATAACCAAAAAAGTATCATGCTTATATTAAAAAAATCGCATATAAGTGTATGAATATTAACCTACCTATAACAAGGTAACTTGGGGAAGAGTATGCCTCTCTTCATCAGTAAATATAGTAAATATGTTATGTTTATGAAATAGAATCACAAAATATATTGACCCAACAACATTTCCAAACTCATCAAATAAAAATTTGTCAATCTCAATTATTACGACAATGTTTCAATCATGAAAATTTTATAATGAATGTTGCAGCAAGAGCAACTCCTATTACCAATTCAGAAGCATATTATTCTTCTGAAAGTGCCAAATAAAACAATGGACTTGCCAAAATTGAGAACACTAGTTGTTTTCTACATCCATTAAAACATAAAACTGCACCCCTGACTACATGCCGCTTAGACGAAATTTATTATACTCAATTGCATAAAATCCAACAAAATTAGTGACAGTAAAATTGTTTCCAACAACAACCCTTTTTTTTAATGAAAGCTTTAGATAATAAAAGTAACAGCTATCATATTCTCTATTCACACTTCAAAATTTTATTAGATTCATGTTCACATTCATACAAACTTGACGACATAGGAAGCTACATCCATTAAATAGTATATTCATAAATTTTCTAGTACATAAAAGCTACAATAAGTAGAAAATTTACTCGAACAACTTATATGTACAAAAACTACATCCATTGAATTTTTGAAAAAAACTTTGCAAACATGCAATCTATAAGCTTCCGTCCATTGAGACCTTTTGACAAACAATTTGAAAAGATGAAATCTACAACCATTGAGGCCTTTTGACAAACATTTTGCAAGCATGCAAGCAATCTACAACCATTGAGACATTTTTTGAAATACTTGGAAGCCATAATATCTTAAGGCAATTTGACATGAATCTAAGATTCTCCCTCACATAAAATTTATACATTAATTCTTCAAATAACAAAATATTAAAACATGGTCTAAATCATCTTATTTTTTTCACCCAAAACTTGACAACACACACACACACACAGTGGGCAGTAACAATTTGCAAAATTGCCAAGATTTACGATATGGGTTTGGAAAAGTATTTTTTTGGAATAAAATCAGGGGTTACAAGTCCTATTGGTATGGATATCCCCTGATATTAAGATGAATTGCAACAGAAACACCAATGGATTCGATTTCTTAAAACAACAACACAATTCCTACTACCTCATTTATCAATTTTGTCAAATACTTAGTGTGCAACTTTAACTACACCTGTACATGGAGAAATAAAACCCAAATTTATGTTGATATTATATTTTCATCAACTCATGAAAACTTCCTATGAACAAAAAATCATTATAAACTAAACTTAAAAACTTTAACAACACATTCTTGTTTTAATACCTCTTACATGTACATGCTCAACTACAACTACAATTCATTATTTGTTAGCTTAGGATTAACTCTATAAATATCTCATAAAAATTCACAAGTATCAGTTCCAATAAATTGGACTTTTTACAACACTTTAAACTAATAATAACCGAAATTTCAAAAATTCTTATGAACATACTTGTTTGTGTATTTATACAAGTCCAAAAGAATGGGAATATGCTCCAGCTCTAATGGGAGTATGCATATCTTTACCAACTCATTGTGACCATACGGTTTTCCACCTAACCATATCTAGGGAGAACTTCTCCCCCTATAAACCCCGAGCTATAAGAGCTCACAAACAGTACCAAAATATAGCAATAGAGAGATATCCAAGGCAAGCTGAGGAAGATGAGTTTCACTTCCTTCCAATACCACTCATGGTGAGCTCCACTACGTAGAGCTATTTAGTAATTTCGTTTAGGAATTTCAAATTAATTTCGAAATAAAATGGCTACTCTCCAAGTCTCTCCCTCTCACAATCATTTTCAAATCTCTCCAAATCTTGGTATCACAATGCACCTGTCCCAAGTGAGAAAACATGAGACACATATATAAGAGGAGCAACAAATTATTGTCATAAAATAGGAGTAATACACATGCATTGCATTCCATTTAGAGGAGTGTAACTCATGCCATTAAGGAGAGGTATGCATGCCTTAGTTAAGGAGAGTGCAACGTATGCATTAAAGAGAGTGTAAGAGGAATATTTTATGACATGTCTTTAATGAGTGTAAGAGGAATATGCCATTTTTTGATAAGTGCATAAAAGAGAGTGTAATGTATTATTAAAAGAGAGAGAGAGTTACATAGAGCCATGAGAATCATTAAGGAGAGAGATGTCAAGTGATTGAGGAGATATAATTCCCTTTTAATAATAATATAATAGTCTCATAAAATATAACAATAATATTAATAATATTGAGGATTAAGTTGAAATTGAACTATTAGGATTGATCAATGATAATTTAAGTGATTTTCCTTCAAGTATACTTGATTACCCATTGATTGGAGGTGATTTAGTATTTTTGGAAAGTCATACTTGAGATGCTAGACATGACTTTCTATTTTTATAAAGTCACTCCAAAATTGTTAGGAATGAGATTTTATTAAATAAATTCATCCATGAGCTTCCCCTAAGTGGTATTTTTATTCTGGAGAATATGGATTCCACACCCCTATCGCGTGCATCTCTGTGCATTAATAGATTGAGGACCCCGCACCCTGATCTACTCTAAATATCCAAGATTCCACACCTTGATATTTTTAAATATTCAAGACTCTGTGTCATAAACATTTCATTATAGATCCAAGACTCCATGTCTTTATCTTTCATGGATTTGGGACTCCACGCCCTAATCTTTTATTATATATCCAAGACTCCACATCTTCATATTTCATGGATTTGGGACTCCGTGCACTAATTTTCATGGCTTATCATCTACTCTACTTTGAAACTCTGTGCTTCACCTTAAGTTATTGATTGTGAGCTCATACCCATATGATGGTTCGTTGGTAAGGTCTTCTTCCAAGACATGCACACATCACAATCTCATAGATAAAAGGAATCAAATGAATTTCATAATTAACTTATTCACATTTTACCAAGGATTTTGCATGACTTCCACAGTCATTTTGGTTTTGATAAATGACTTCCATAGTGATTTATAAGTCGAGCATCCTTGTTGGAAATGACCAAGTCCCCTGCGACATCATGCTTAGTACGAGATTAAGCACATATAATCATCCAAATCATGTATCATCCATAAATCATAATTAACCATATGTTCCACATAACCATGATCATCCATGGATCTATGTGTTCCAATCTTGGATCATCATCCATGTGATACACTTAAGTCAAAAATAGGATACCAAAAGAGAAAACATAGCTAATATGATCTTAACCAAAATCATTTCTTATACACAAAACCATAGATATTATCATAATCACACAACAACCAAGTAAACCAAACTAGGTCTATAGCATATAAGCATGTACTTAAGTATGTCATGCATAATATTATATCATTATATCAAAATCACCTCGTCTAAGTGTCATCAAAGTTATCTCACTAAGAAGGGACACTACATACTCCCCCTCTTGGGTTAAACTTGGCCCGAAGTTTTTCCTATAGTCACAAGATACTTAGTTCTTTTCGATTATCCTACCAATAAGTTTTTAACCTTATGTATATGTATTTGAGATATTTTTCTTCACGCCAACCCACAATTTAATTTTTTCTAAATTGGAAGAAACTCCATGAAAACTAAAACATAACATTCTTAATCAAATAGAAATATATCCATGCTATATTAGGCATATGTTATATAAAATACCAAATATTTCTATATCAAAACCAACCATACAATTTATAGTACCCTATCAAAATACTATTTTATGTAATTGACACGACATAACTTAAGTTATCTATAATAATTTGATATTCTACATGTTTTCTTTCTCATAGTCTGTATGAATCATACATGTATCATCTTCTTCGTACTGTAATATTTTTAGCTAGCAAAGCTATAAATAGATCACACATTGGTTGTATAAAAAAATTGACGGTCCATCCCATATCACAATCAAATTTGTATACAATAAGCATAAACTCATCCACATACAATGTGAGTGAAATTATGCAACAAAACATGCTGTCATATATAGAACCCACTCTTACATCCCAATTGATTTATGTCTTCTCAATCCAAGTTTCCCCTTTTCATTCGATAAGACATCCTTGCAATCAAAATATTTAGGATCTACCTTTAGTTTTTACTAAACGTTTACTCTTTAGGAAAAATCAGAATTTGAGGTTCAAGGCACCATTTGCCTTTTTTTTTAATAAACTAACAAGCTAAGGTTTAATACAATCCTCATTGGCCCACTTATGTATTATACCATTCCTTTAGTTTCAATAATCTTAATAATTATAACCTCTCTAACTTAAGAATCAATTATGAATGACTTTGTTAGAATATCTTCATTCCGAAAGAAAATTGATGATATCGTTTTGAAAACGGCTTGTAATCAAGAACAACTCTCACAATTATGCAAATACAATATCTATATTGTTGAATCTACCTTGATAACTATAAGTCAATTTTTTTCCAACTATGAAATCACTCATGATTTCTATTAAGTAATTAATCGATTCATTTGGTTTCATGTATTATTCCTTACTATTAATATGTACACAACAAAAAGCTATGAAAACCATACATTTCTCAAAGTTTGATGAATATAAATAATATTTAGACTATCACAAGGGAATTTCTAGCCTAAATTTAAACCCTTGAGAATTACCACCCTCTCAAATTATTACAACATTTTATAGCACTAATAAATAATCATACAACTATACGTCCCAACACAAAATTCCTAAATCCAACAATCTCTTCCATTCCACATACAATACAATCATCTTAGGCTTCTAAATCATGCAAGAATTCCAATTCATAAAAATGTGATCTCACTCTCCTTCACTTTCTCCATCAAAAAAAAATATCACAAGCACATATTCTTGTAAAACAAGAAATCAACTAAGCTTTTCATTAGTCACATACCTTTTTCTTTAAGTTCAAATAAAACAAACTTATGACCACATAAAATGTTTACCTTATAAACACGCCATTCTCTTAATTTATAAACAATATGAATTTTGACTCGATCGCCTAACTAGCAATAGTTTAGAGAAGTACATGAGTTCAATCCTTCTAATTTCTCTAATTAATTTGGTTAAATAGAATTCAACCAATATTCAACTGACAAAATCATTAAATAAACTATTATTCCTAGACCTAATTTCTCTTAATCCAATAGAAAAGATATTTCATCAACTTATCACAATAATATTTTTCTACATTTCATGCATTTGAAAATAATTTTAATTCTACCTGAATCCAACACATACAAAATCAATTATTCCAAATATTCTAAACCACCTAATGGTGTTAAATATCCCAATATTAGTATCTTCATTTGTAATAAAAATAAAATAATGGATTTAAATCTCAAGAAAATTCATGTTACAAATCTATATCCATTTAAATTTAATTATAGGGCGGAAATGTGAAGTTGGGTTACACTTTTGTGAGAATCGAGGGCGAAATTTTTTTTTCGGCAATAGTTCGGGCGAAATTTGTAATAATTTCGGCCGAACTATTGGATAGTTCGGCCGAACTTGTTCTTCCATTTAGATTGACGACATACTGATGGCATAGGAAAACAAAATTTTTACTAGAGATGGGAAAACCAGCAACAAAAGTTCGACCGAACTTTTACTCTTAAAATAGTTCAACCAAACTAGTTCTTATAAATATATCGCCCGCGAAGTTCATTTGTTTCCCACGTCTGTGTTTCTTTGCTCAGTTTCTTCGCGCATTTTTGTGTTTCTATTCTGTTCGTTGAATTGTTGCAGCACTGCTGCTGCTCTGGGGCTGCTTCCATCCACTATGTTGGTGATTATCTGCAATGACGTCAAGCGAGAGAACTACCAAGTAACATCAAGTTGTTGATTCTCCACCTGTGCATGGAAGTTTATTTGGATATAAAAAGCAATTCTGGGTTTATTTGGCTCTGGATGCAATGTTTTTTTCTCTGGATGTAATTCTAGATTTTTTTGAGACATCTATAGTACTTACTTCTGTAATAATTTTCCTCACAACGCTGTAATCATTCTCTTCACATGTCTCATGTTAACACTTACAAAAAGTGGGATCTCTTTGTGGACAACTTCGCCATTATATTCCCAAGATTTCTATCCATGTTGTATATGCTATTGTTTCTCCTCCTCCTCTGCACCTTTATCAATGGGATTTACATTCCCGACAACCTCTTATTTTACAAAGGAAAATTGTCATATTGTTGTACCTTATCGCTGAATGTTTTCATCCATGCTACAATTATACACCCAGTTTTGAACCTGCACCCATGCAACATGGTGTTAGATTTCGTTATATGCACTCTAATTGTGTCTTTTTTTTCCCCATTATATGTACTTAACTTGTGTCATTTTTTCCCCAAGTATGAAGACATGAGATACCTTGAATTTCGCTAGGTTCTTAGCTTCAAAATTATTTTCATTTTAAACATATGTTACGCAACATGATACATTGAAATCTGCATGAATTATTCATTAACAATTATGGTGACAATCACCAAGTTCCATTAGTACTAATTAAGCCTAGTGCATGTCATGCCAAGTCCAAAATGTTATTTTTTTTCATATAAATTGTTTTTGACAACTTTGGTATCACTAATGTCTTGCTTGTTAAGATGATGCTTGGATGCCTAAGTCAATCCCACATATTTGAGGGCACTGTTGAAAAAAGAACCTTGTTGAAATGAAAAAACCTCGTTGAAAATTTCCACTTTGTGACCTCTCTTGAATCACAAGTTCCAGGGCTTTCCCTTGTAAGAAGTAACCCTAGGCTTCAGGGGATTCCATTAGATTTGGGGGTTCACTTACATATATAGGGATTTCCTTTTCTATGTTAACTTTGGACTGTTACTGCAAATGCGCCTTTTGGAATTCTTGGTTTTAATTTGAGTTCATTGGTGTCATGTAGAAGTCAAGGCACTCATTGATATATAAATTTTGTCTTTACAACCAAGTGGGAACGATAAAACCCAAAATTCCAAACAAAGCATCTATGTTGTTAATTATGCTTTAAATTTCATTACCTTTTGCTATAAGGTGTATGTTGAATTTCTGGTAGTATGATATGCATTCGGTTGCTGCAGTTGTTACTGTTCCTATGGATCCATCAATTTCATCCGCTCTAGCTGATTCTCACCTTGTGCATGAAAGTTTACCACCACTGTTAAGCTTATGCCATTACTGAGCCTTCTCTTGATTCCTCAACACTGGAATGATTGAACTAGAATGATCTACTACTGTAATGTGACTATATATTGTCTTTTATACTGTTGTAATGTATTTATGTAATGTGACTACATATTGTCTTTTATACTTCTGTAATGTATTTTTATGAGACAGAATTTGATCTTTTATACTTGATAACCTGTTATGGGTATATCAAGAGGATTTTGTATATGAACTGTTATCAATATATGAAACAACGTTTTTTCTCCTTTGAAAAAAGAGTTGAAATCATTCTAAATTCACATATGTTCAGTGGTGTCACTGTTTCACTTCCGATATTTTGTTTCCTACCTTGATGAACAGATGGAACTCTGTTGGGAGGCCTCTCTATTTTTTGACTCTTTGCTCATACTGTCAAAGGCCGTTATATGTTATATGGGCTAGACTGTATAGTTATTATACTACATATCTTCATATAGAACTTATAAATAGTATGATGGAAACCAAACATAATAATGTATTAGGACATCACAACTTGCTAATTAATTATTAGACTACATATCTTCATATAGAACTTGCAAATAGCATGATGGAAATGTGAACTTGAAAATATTATGATGGAAATGTGGATCTCATGACTCTTCATTATTAATGCTTCTAGAAAACAAACATAATAATGTATCAGGACATGCTCCTTTAACTTGCAAATAGTATGGTCGAAATGTGGATCTCATGACTCTTCATGATTAATGCTTCTAGAAACCAAACATAATTTAATGTATTAGGACATGCTCCTTTAGGCTTGGTGGAATTACCTTTGATTTTTATTTCTCTCTTACACACACATATATATATGAAGATATGATCCCATTTTCTTTTTTATTCATAGATCAAATGTCATTTAAATACAAGATTTATCATAATGTACAATGATTCATTCCATATTATTCATGGATTTTTTCATTAAAAAATGAACCCTTTAAATGATGAACCTAGTTAATGCTTCTTCTTCATGAAGAAGACTACTTGATATTTCAATTTGAATTTGATGATGGTCCTTTGTTATCTTTCTTGACTACTTCAAATTATTGACACAATCATATGCTTCTTGTTACTCTTTTTATTCCTTCCTTATATTGTATTCTCCCCCTTAGATATTGTGTACTTTCCCACATAGATATTGCACTCAATTTTGATGGTCCTTTGTTATCTTTCTTGACTACTTCAAATTATCAAATTATTGACACAATCATATAGATATTGCACTCAACTTTGATGGTCCTTTGTTATCTTTATTTACTTCAAATTATTGACACTTGATCATATAGATATCATATAGATATTGCTCTCAATTTTGATGGTCCTTTGTTATCTTTCTTGACTACTTCAAATTATTGGCACTTGATCATATAGATATTGCACTCAATTTTGATGGTCCTTTGTTATCTTTCTTGACTACTTCAAATTATTGACACAATCATATGCTTTTTTTTACTCTTTTTATTCTTTCCTTATATCTACTCTCCCCCTTATATATTATGTACTCTCCCACATAGATATTGCACTCAATTTCATAGGCTCTTCTTTTGAAGTCAAATATATTGTATTCTCCCCCTTAGATATTGTGTACTCTCCCACATAGATATTGCACTCAATTTCATAGGCTCTTCTTTTGAAGTCAAATAAGTGAAAATAATTTACAAGAAAAATCCCTAATTTTTTTCTCACATGTTCAAATGGTTCTCTAACAAGATAATTTACAACAACTATTCCTAATTTTTTTCTCACATATATTCAAATGCTTCTCTAACAAGAGGCTTTGTGGGTATGTATTCCATCTTCACTATTTTCTCAAAGACTTGTTGTGTGAGGAATTGGTACTTTATGATGATATGTAAATAGTGATTGAAGGAAGTAGAATATTTTATTTTTGAAATTATTATTACACTTCTATCGAAACAATTAACAGATATATAAATTTACCTTAATATCTTGTAGAGCCCATTTCATCCAAAACACTCAAAAAGAAGTAACTACTATGTACATTCCACTTCTACTCACTCAAAAAGAAATGTACCTTAATATCTTGTAGAGCCCAATTCATCCAAAACACTAAAAAATAAGTAACTACTATGTAGATTCCACCTCTACTCACTCAAAAAGAAATTTACCTTGATATCTTGTAGAGCCCATTTCATCCAAAACACTCAAAAAGAAGTAACTACTATGTATTCCACTTCAACTCTAGATAGAGAAAGTAACAACTCTTTCTTTCTTAACCATTAAACCAAAGACTCTTCTAAGTAGAATTATACATTGTCCACTTGTACTTTTCACAAGCCTAGTTGAATCTCTATATGTTGTCAATGTCAATTTCTCACAAGTAAATTTGTCAATGTAAATTTCTTAACTTCTACAAGTTCTATAGGCAGAGTTTGTAAAGGGCCAGGTAGCCTCTGGATCTCATCTTTTATGAAAGGTGACATATATAGTAAATGCCCCTATAGTCAATCTCTGGAATAGATATAAATAGAAGTTCTTCATTTTAATATCCATAAAACACAACCACTTTAAGGTAAACTGTGTTCATGTGTCATTTCCCCCACAAACTAAAGGCTTCCTCCCATTAATTTCATATGTGAATTCTACCATAAACTTTGTAAGTCAAACTTTAAGATAAACCATGCACATGTCATTTTCAATAAATGTCAATTTAATATCTAAATTCACATATGTTCAGTGGTGTCATTGTTTCACTTCCGATATTATGTTGCTTACATTGATGAACAGGTGGAACTTTGCTGGGAGGCCTATCTGTTTTTTGAATCTTTGCTCATACTGTAAAAGGTCATTATATGTTATATGGGCTATATTGTACAGTTATTAGACTACATATCTTCATATAGAATTTGCGAATAGTATGATGGAAACCAAACATAATAATGTATTAGGACATCACAACTTTCTAATTAGTTATTAGACTACATATCTTCATATAGAACTTGTAAATAGCATGATGGAAATGTGAACTTGCAAATAGTATGATGGAAATGTGGATCTCATGACTCTTCATGATTAACACTTCTAGAAACCAAACATAATAATGTATTAAGACATGCTCCTTTAACTTGCAAATAGTATGGTCGAAATGTGGATCTCATGACTCTTCATGATTAATGCTTCTAGAAACCAAACATAATTTAATGTATTAGGACATGCTCCTTTAGCCTTGGTGGAGTTACCTTTTCTTTTTATTTCTCTCTTACACACACACATATATATATGAAGAGATGATCCCATTTTCTTTTTTTATTCATAGATCAAACGTCATTCAAATACAAGATTTATCATAATGTACAATGATTCATTCCATATTATTCATAAAAATTTTCATTAAAAAATGAACCCTTTAAATGATGAACCTAGTTAACGCTTCTTCTTCATGAAGAAGACTACTTGATCTTTCCATTTGAATTTGATGATGGTCCTTGTTATCTTTCTTGACTACTTCAAATTATTGACATAATCATATGCTTCTTGTTACTCTTTTTATTCCTTCCTTATATTGTATTCTCCCCCTTAGATATTGTGTACTCTCCCACATAGATATTGCACTCAATTTTGATGGTCCTTCGTTATCTTTCTTGACTACTTCAAATTATCAAATTATTGACACAATCATATAGATATTGCACTCAATTTTGATGGTCCTTTATTATCTTTATTTACTTGAAATTATTGACACTTGATCATATAGATATCATATAGATATTGCACTTGATTTTGATGGTCCTTTGTTATCTTTCTTGACTACTTCAAATTATTGACACTTGATTATATAGATATTGCACTCAATTTTGATGGTCCTTTGTTATCTTTCTTGACTACTTCAAATTATTGACAAAATCATATGCTTTTTGTTACTCTTTTTATTCCTTCCTTATATCTATTCTCCCCCTCAGATATTGTGTACTCTCCCACATAGATATTGCACTCAATTTCATAGGCTCTTATTTTGAAGTCAAATATATTGTATTATCCCCCTTATATATTGTGTACTCTCCCACATAGATATTCCACTCAATTTAATAGGCTCTTCTTTTGAAGTCAAATAAGTGACAATAATTTACAAGAAATATCCCTAATTTGTTTCTCACATGTTAAAATGGTTCTCTAACAAGATAATTTACAAGAACTATTCCTAATTTGTTTCTCACACATTCAAATGCTTCTCTAACAAGAGGCTTTGTGGGTATGTATTCCATCTTCACTATTTTCTCAAAGACTTGTTGTGTGAGGAAGTGGTACTTTATGATGATATGTCAATAGTCATTGAAGGAAGTAGAATATTTTATTTTTGAAATTATTATTACACTTCTATTAAAACACTTAATAGATATATAGATTTACCTTAATATCTTGTAGAGCCCATTTCATCCAAAACACTCAAAAAGAAATTACCTTACTATCTTGTAGATCCCATTTCATCCAAAACACTCAAAAAAAAGTAGCTACTATATATTCCACTTCTATTCACTCAAAAAGAAATTTACCTTAATATCTTGTAGAGCCCATTTCATCGAAAACACTCAAAAATAAGTAACTACTATGTATTCCACTTCAACTCTAGATAGAGAAAGTAACGACTTTTTCTTGCTTAACCATTAAACCAAAGACTCTTCTAAGTATAACTATACATTGTCCACTTGTACTTTTCACAAGCCTAATTGAATCTCTATATGTTGTCAATGTAAATTTCTCACAAGTAAATTTGTCAATGTAAATTTCTTAACTTCTACAAGTTCTATAGGAAGAGTTTGTAAAGGGCCAGGTAGCCTCTGGATCTCATCTTTTATGAAAGGTGACATATCTAGTAAATTCCCCTATAGTCAATCTATGTAATAGATATAAATAGAATTTCTTCATTTTAATATCCATAAAACACAACCACTTTAAGGTAAACTGTGTTCATGTGTCATTTCTCCCACAAACTAAAGGCTTCCTCCCATTAATTTTAGATGTGAATTCTACCATAAACATTTTAAGTCAAACTTTAAGATAAACCATGCACACGTCATTTTCAATAAATTTCAATTTAATATCTAAATTCACATATGTTCAGTGGTGTCATCGTTTCACTTCCGATATTATGTTGCTTACCTTGATGAACAGGTGGAACTCTACTGGGAGGCCTCTCTGTTTTTTGACTCTTTGCTCATACTGTAAAAGGTCACTATATGTTATATGGGCTATACTGTATAGTTATTAGACTACATATCTTCATATATAACTTGCAAATAGTATGATGGAAACCAAACATAATAATGTATTAGAACATCACAACTTTCTAATTAGTTATTAGACTACATATCTTCATATAGAACTTGCAAATAGCATGATGGAAATGTGAACTTGCAAATAGTATGATGGAAATGTGGATCTCATGACTCTTCATGATTAATGCTTCTAGAAACCAAACATAATAATGTATTAAGACATGCTCCTTTAACTTGCAAACAGTATGGTCAAAATGTGGATCTCATGACTCTTCATGATTAATGCTTCTAGAAACCAAACATAATTTAATGTATTAGGACATAATTTAATGTATTAGGACATGCTCCTTTAGCCTTGGTGGAATTACCTTTGCTTTTTATTTCTCTCTTAAACACACACACACACATATATATATGAAGAGATGATCCCATTTTCTTTTTTTATTCATAGATCAAATTTCATTCAAATACAAGATTTCTCATAATGTACAATGATTCATTCCATATTATTCATAAATTTTTTCATTAAAAAATGAACTCTTTAAATTATGAACCTAGTTAATGTTGCTTCTTCATGAAGAAGACTACTTGATCTTTCAATTTGAATTTGATGATGGTCCTTTGTTATCTTTCTTGACTACTTCAAATTATTGACACAATAATATGCTTCTTGTTACTCTTTTTATTCCTTCCTTATATTGTATTCTCCCCCTTAGATATTGTGTACTCTCCCACATAGATATTGCACTCAATTTTGATGGTCCTTTGTTATATTTCTTGACTACTTCAAATTATCAAATTATTGACACAATCATATAGATATTGCACTCAATTTTGATGGTCCTTTGTTATATTTCTTTACTTCAAATTATTGACACTTGATCATATAGATATCATATAGATATTGCACTCAATTTTGATGGTCCTTTGTTATCTTTCTTGACTACTTCAAATTATTGACACTTGATTATATAGATATTGCACTCAATTTTGATGGTCCTTTGTTATCTTTCTTGACTACTTCAAATTATTGACACAACCATATGCTTTTTGTTACTCTTTTTATTCCTTCCTTATATCTATTCTCCCCTCAGATATTGTGTATTCTCCCACATAGATATTGCACTCAATTTCATAGGCTCTTCTTTTGAAGTCAAATATATTGTATTATCCCCCTTAGATATTGTGTACTCTCCCACATAGATATTGCACTCAATTTCATAGGTTCTTCTTTTGAAGTCAAATAAGTGACAATAATTTACAAGAACTATCCGTAATTTGTTTCTCACATGTTAAAATGGTTCTCTAACAAGATAATTTACAAGAACTATTCCTAATTTGTTTCTCACATATTCAAATGCTTCTCTAACAAGAGGCTTTGTGGGTATGTATTCCATCTTCACTATTTTCTCAAAGACTTGTTGTGTGAGGAAGTGGTACTTTATGATGATATGTCAATAGTCATTGAAGGAAGTAGAATATTTTATTTTTGAAATTTTTATTACACTATTATTAAAACACTTAATAGATATATAGATTTACCTTAATATCTTGTAGAGCCCATTTCATCCAAAACACTCAAAAATAAATTTACCATACCTTAATATATTGTAGAGCCCATTTCATCCAAAACACTCAAAAAGAAATTACCTTAATATCTTGTAGAGCCCATTTCATCCAAAACACTCAAAAAAAAGTAGCTACTATGTATTCCACTTCTACTCACTCAAAAATAAATTTACCTTAATATCTTGTAAAGCCCATTTCATCCAAAACACTAAAAAAGAAGTAACTACTATGTATTCCACTTCAACTCTAGATAGAGAAAGTAACGACTCTTTCTTGCTTAACCATTAAACCAAAGACTCTTCTAAGTAGAATTATACATTGTCCACTTGTACTTTTCACAAGCCTAATTGAATCTCTATATGTTGTCAATGTAAATTTCTCACAAGTAAATTTGTCAATGTAAATTTCTTAACTTCTACAAGTTCTATAGGCAAAGTTTGTAAAGGGCCAAGTAGCCTCTGGATCTCATCTTTTATGAAAGGTGACATATCTAGTAAATGCCCCTATAGTCAATCTCTAGAATAGATCTAAATATAATTTCTTCATTTTAGTATCCATAAAACACAACCACTTTAAGGTAAATTGTGTACATGTGTCATTTCTCCCACAAAATAAAGGATTCCTCCCATTAATTTTAGATGTGAATTCTAGACCTTAAACTTTTTAAGTCAAACTTTAAGATAAACCATGGACATGTCATTTACCTCATGATCTTGTGTCATTTCTCCCATGTCATATATATATATTTTATTGAATTTTTTTTTTCAGGGATAAGAAAACCATTAAATATGGTTGAAAAATGGAAATTATGCATAGAAGTTTCTTGCTATCCCAATCCAGGGAAATCAGTGATTACATATGTGCTTTCCAATATTGCGACTAGCAAAGTTGTCCAAAGGAAAATTAATATACCGAGAAGAACAACAAACAACGAGGCATATTATATTGGATTGATAGAAGGCTTGGGAACAACGATGGATTATGGATCAAATGGAATTGTAGTTTTCACCAATTCTGAACTTGTGTGCAACCAGATGAATGGTGTGTGCCAAGTTAAGAAGGAGAGGCTAAAAGAACTGCATGGAATAGAAAACAATATTGTTAGCCAATTTCAATTTTTTAGTATAAGGCATTGTACAAATATGAATAAGATGTCTGCTGATCTATTGCGTGGGGTAATGCCAATTCATGATTCATCTATCAAATATGAATTAAAATTATACAGAGCAATGCCAATGCAAGATTCATCTCTCAAAGATGAATTGGTTTTGAGATGCTCTTCTTAAAAAATTCAAGATTCATCTCTCAAAGATGAATTAGTGTTGAAACACTCTCCTTCAAAATTAATTGATGGACATTGTAACATATCTTGGATATGTGTGTGTTGTGTACTTATAAATACGTCTTTTTTAATGACCATGTGATTTTTTCAATTATATACCAAGTGTGCTCCCACCACACCATGTAAAGCGCAACTTGGTGAACTTCACATTTTTATAAAATTAAAATGCGGGGACTTCAACAAAAAAATTTTTAAATGCAGTTTCACTTCTTTTTTAATGACCATGTGTTTTTTTCAATTTTATACCAAATGTGCTCCCACCATGTAAGTGCAATTTGGTGAACTTATCATTTTTATAATTTCCTTTTTGCTTAAATTGAGTTTCACACATCAATTAGTGCTTTGAAAGTTGTGTTCTACATAATTTGTGTACACTAAATTACATTAATTTTCTAAAAGTTATTTTGTGTAAATGTCCACCAATAGATATATATATCATGGAGGATGAACGACGAAGATCAACAAATTCCCATATGGAGGATCAGGGATCGGGGTAGGTTCATGGTATTTAAATATAATCTTAAATCTCCATACATGTGTGTACATATGGAATTGATTTTTTATTAACTTTGTGAGTTAAATTAGTTGTTAATAAGTTTCATTTTTTATTTTTTAGGAGCTAAGAAGAGAAGGGTCTCTACTCCATCCATGGAGCATGCCTATGGTTCACCCAGTCATGGTATGGTGCACGCAATTTAATCAATGAATATGTACATATATTTATATGTACACATGAATGTATTTTTCAATTGATTATAAATTCGTATTTGCTTAGGAAGCTTCTCTCTCGCCTTGAGAGGTTGGTGGTGGTTCAAATCCCCTTAGAGGGCCATCAATGAATGGTAGCAAGTTGCTTGAAGGTGGTGATATTTATTCCTCCGGAGGCCAATCAACGGCTGGTGGTGCTAGTTCTCAACAGGGTCGTTCTGGGTCTCAATAGTTTTAGGGTGGAGAAGATGCTAACCAACCACGTCGAAGTTTCCATCAATTTCAATATTTGTTTCATTGAATTTGTACAAATTTATTTACATGTGTTTTTTATAATATACAAAATTTCATATATATTGATGCAGAGGCTGAAAATGTTCCAAATATTGGTCAAAATAGACACAAGACAAAATGCTACATCTAAGAATAAGGTTTTCTACCCACCACAACTTATCCGACCGACATTTCTAATATACCATGGGAAACAAACATGACGCAATGCACCTTACAAAGGTGTGAAAAACTTCATGCAAAATTGCGGAGAGATCTCGTTGCTGACTCTACCTGCTGAGAGTCGACAAAGCCTCGAAATAGTTACACATTCATTGGGATAAATTGTAAATGTGTACAAAAATCTTGGGCCAATGACTGATACATTTGTAGAAGTGATGAGAAAGAGAAAGGAAATAGTAATGGGTCCTGATAAATGGGAGGATGTAAAACAAAGAGTTACAAAAAATATGGTGAAGTCAATGTATAATTTCAAGGAAGGGCCAAAAATAAAAATGTTTAAGGTGCAATATTTCAAGCACCCAAATATAGATCACTATTTGTATGATAGGCACCTTGCGGCCTATGGAAGGCTCCCATGGAACGACGAGGTTCCTATTTATTTTATACAATTTTTTTACGCATAATTTTTTTCGGTATGAAACCCAAATACAATGACCTTCCGTCAGAATTTTTTGGTCCAGGGAAAGGTCAAATGTATGACGGTAAGGGTGCTAAGCGAGATGTGGAGTTGCCTCGCCCTAAGCTGCCATTGGTGAGTCGACCTTTTCGGGTCGAAACTCTGCGGTCATAGATGGATACGACTTCTCAAATAAGTCGAGAAGCAAGGAATGTCATGATCGACAATGTTTACAGTGAATTGGGTGGAGTCGATGTTTGTCTAAATTGACAAAGAGCACATGAAAATTCACGTGCCAATTTTTTCTATTGTACAGATCAAAAGATTGACAACATGAATGTTGAAGATCTCTGAATATATGCAAAAAAAATTCGCAATGGTTTTCAAGACCTAATTCTTCATGAGGAAGAGGGCACGGGAACGGTATGTGTTAATGACCTTAGGGTTCAATTATTTTAACATGTATACATGTGTACAATTTGTAATAAATACATATGTATGTACATGTATACATTTATTTGTATGTACATTAATCTAACAAAAATGTATCATTATATGTCAAAACACCATTTGCAGTTGTCACACATGATGAGTGACGAAAATGTTAATATCACGTTTGAGACCTCTGGTTCAAACAATGCAGATAGGTCTCACCATCAAGATATGTTGGCAAATGTTAGTGTTTTTTAAGTGATATTTTTAAAATAAATAATTGTGCACACATGTACATGTATGTATATATAATGATAAAATGTTTTAACAAATTCTGATTCCGTCCGATGTTTTTGGGATGGTGGTACCTTCTTCTTCCTTGGGAGATGTACCTTCTACTTCCTTAGGAGATGAGCCACAAGTATGGAAAATTTTTCACGTTTAAAATTTATGTTTAAGTTATATATATATATATATATATTCCACCTCAAAAAGTTATATTAAAAATTGAGATATATATATATATATATATCTATATCTTGAGTTATTTTAGATTTTTTGAATTTAGGTTCATATAGAAGATTTATTTAATCCATGGACTCTAGCGATAGAGATAAGAACATCCACACCATTTCAACCATTTGAACAAGCTGTCTAAATTTTTTTTAATATTATTGAAAATAAGTTTATATATGTACACGTGCATTTTCATTTGAATTTTTTTATTATATATATATATATAAATGTACATGTATATTGTATAGTTTACCGTTGCAGATGTTCCCATGGGGCGGGGGGTGGCGACTTGTAGCAGGTGAACAAATGGAGAGGGAACCTCATGAGGTATAGCATGATTTTTTTTTATATTTTGTTTTTTACATGAAGTTCTATATATATTCTCACTCATTTTTAAAACATCAAATTTTAATGTTCAAGTACATGTGCATTGTGTACAGGTTTCCCATGCCAGATCCATCTCTATTTGATGGACATGATTTGTAGATTTGATTTCAAGATTTAGATAGTCTTAAATTTACTTTTTTATATATTATCTAGATGCACTGTCATATATATATATATATATATATATATAACTTGATACAGTTTGATACTTGTGAGATCTACAATTTTTGGACATATTTTATTACAGTGTTAATATAATTTGTTTTGTTCCAAAAATTTAAGTTTTCGATGGTTTTAGTACTTCTGGCATGTGAATGTGAAGTAATGTTGTTATATAATTTGTTTGGTTTTTAAAACTTTTAAGTTTTGGATAATTGAACTACTAGTAATGTGGTCATCTATAAATTAATGTTTTGCTTCTGAACTACATTTGGCATGTTATGTAATGATGTGTTATTATTTGTTTTGTTTTTTAAATTTAAGTTTTGTTTTGCTTCTGAACTACATTTGGCATGTTATGTAATGATGTGTTATTATTTGTTTTGTTTTTAAAATTTATGTTTTGTATGCTTGAAGTACATTTGGCATGTGAAGTAATGTTGTGATCTATAATTTTTTGTTAAATTAAAAGTTAAGTTTTGGATGGTTTCAATCTACATTTGGCATGTGATATAATGTTAAATGTTTTTATTGGATAGTTGAACTATAATTGGCATGGCATGTGAAGTAATGTTATGTATGATATAATCAAAATGTTTTTAAAACTCAAGTTTTGGATGGTTTCAATCTACATTTGGCATGTGATATTTAATGTTAAATGTTTAATGTTTTAACGTTTCACGATATATAATCAAAAAGTTTTTAAAAATTAAGTTTTGGATGGTTTCAATCTACATTTGGCACATGTGATATAATGTTAAATGTTTCTATTGGATAGTTGAACTATAATTGGCATGGCATGTGAAGTAATGTTGCACGATATATAATCCAAAAGTTTTTAAAACTTAAGTTTTGGATGGTTTCAATCTACATTTGGCACATGTGATATAATATTAAATGTTTTTATTGGATAGTTGAACTACAATTGGATGGCATGTCAAGTAATTTTGTGATATAATCAAAAAAAAATTAAAACCCAAGTTTTGGATGTTTGAAGTACATTAATCATGTGAAGTAATGTTGTGATATAATCAAAAAGTTTTTAAAACTAAGTTTTGGATACCATTTTAATCTAAATTTAATGTAAAACCCTTTAATTTTGATTTAATGTTAAATGTTTTAAATGTTTTGATATAATGTTAAATGTTTTGATCTAATTTTTTGATGGTTTCAATCTACATTTGGCCTATGGAAGACCCCGTGCGTAGACATCGGATGAGCTGCAGAAGAGGAAGTGGGGGTAAGGGTGGAGGGGGCAGGAGTGTTGGCTCTTGCCCGCCTCTTTCAATCCATGACACAGGCGGGCACCCTCCTTCGATAAGCAGTGTTGCACAATTCCACTTCACTAGCGCTATAGTTAGACCTCGAATTACGGTGACCATTTCTGTCTTTTTTCAGGAGGAGCCCCAAGATGAAGGTGCCTCTGGTTCTAGGAATCGGTGGAGAAAATCCACCATCCCAACCCATCAGCCCCAAGACACCAGGAAGTAGGCATCTCTTCCAGTCAAATCCGTCTCGACGAGCTCCAGCAGCGGTAGCTCGGCCTGTGTGGAGAAAAAGCTCAAAGATGACTCTGGCTCCTCTTCTGCTTCATAGAGCTCCTCCCAACACTCCAAGGGAGTATCTGATGATCTGGAGGACTACAGTTGTCCAATTGTGGAGGATAATCCTCCTACACACATCGATAGCTAGCTTGATGTCAGGTCCTCTTTATCTTTTTTGAACTTTTTCATGTTTTGCAATCACTGTGCTATTGAACATTCTATGTCTGTTAGTTTCTCGATATTGGGTAGCATCTTATGAGCTGGTTTCCTATTCATGGGCAACCCCTTTTCTGTTTTTTTGATTCAGACCCCCTCTGATTGTTTTGATTTAATCAAAAAGAGTAAAGAAGTAGTTATATGTATTTATCCCTTTAATTTTGATTTAATGTTAAATGTTTTAAATGTTTCGATATAATGTTAAATGTTTTGATCTAAGTTTTGGATGGTTTCAATCTACATTTGGCTTATGGAAGACTCCCATGTGAAGTATTTTTTTGATTTAATCAAAAAGAGTAAAGAAGTAGTTATTGTAAATCTCTTTAATTTTGATTTAATGTTAAATGTTAAATGTTTTGATCTAAGTTTTGGATGGTTTCAATCTTCATTTGGCCTATGGAAGACTCCCATGTGAAGTATTGTTCTGATTTAATCAAAAAGAGTAAAGAAGTTGTACATTATCCCTTTAATTTTGATTTAATGTTAAATGTTTTAAATGTTTTGATATAATGTTAAATGTTTTGATATAAGTTTTGTATGGTTTCAATCTACATTTGGCCTATGGAAGACTCCCATGTGAAGTATTGTTTTGATTTAATCAAAAAGAGTAAAGAAGATGTACATTATCCCTTTAATTTTGATTTAATGTTAAATGTTAAATGTTTTGATATAATGTTAAAAGTTTTGATCTAAGTTTTGGATGGTTTCAATCTACATTTGGCCTAGATGGAAGACTCCCATGTGAAGTATTGTTTTGATTTAATCAAAAAGTTTTTAAAATTCAAGTTTTGGATGGTTGAAGTACATTTGGCATCTTAAGATTTCTTTTGATCTCTACATACTCTTGTTTGAGTGAAAAAATTTCCAATAGGAAGAACATAGATTTTCTAGAACATATATATATAGATCCAATACATATAACATTTTTCATCAATGCACATGTATAGAAAAGCTACTTTCAGTTGATACTAGAGCACGTGCATGTACCAAAACAATTTGTACATGTGCAAACACTTGCACAAATAACATAAGCAACTCAATTTTTAGTTGAGTACTGGAAGTTATAAAACATATTTAATCCAAAGAGAATAAATTGTTGGGCAGTTCAATCAAAAAAATTCCAATGGAATGCCATCTTCAATAATCCATTCATGATCGGATTTTGACATTTTCCATTTCTTATTTTTCATTTTTTTCTTTGATTGAACCTCTATCAACTTTATGCGTGCTGCACACACCAAGTGACTATATTGACAACTTATGAAATCAGGTTCATAGTCTTCAAAGTAAACAAAATCCCCACTTTGATTAGTTTGTCTAAAAAAATAACCTTTCAGTATAATAGATCCTCTTTCATATTGAAATCCATGATCATTATAGTTTTCTAATAATTTCATTTTTTGTTCAGTGCAACGCATCAAATAACACTTCACATTTTCATCGTTGTCAATAGGTGCAATTACAGCAAAAACATCTCCTGCACAATAAAACAAACTTAACAAAATTATACATATTTAAATTTATTTCTAGATCTTTAAATCATTAGAAAGCAATTCAAATGTTACCTTCTCTAACAAGATCAAAAACTCGATCACCATCGGATGATATTGTAGTTTCCTCTGATTGCATTTCTTCAAACATTGCAACAGACATTTTGCCCTTTGTATTTAGCTCTGTATGTTTCCAATCGTTTACATACATTTTGTTTTCACAAACGTCATTGGATGTTGTGTTGTCTATGCAAACATGACAAAAACAAGAATATTTTATTTTATCCAATGCAAACACATTTCTGGACGACTTTGTTTTAATTGAATGCAATTTTCTAGTCCCTTTTATTGTTTCAACGTCATTTCCAATTGATCTATCTACGTCTTCGATCCTAATATGCTAGAAAAACCTTTATATGGAAAATTCAAAAAAGAATGTAAATATGATATCAAAATACAATCAAAGATAATCATTGCACGATAAAATTAGATTTCCAATAAAAATTAAATTGAATGTACCTTCGCACTTCCCTTGGGTTAGTCTCATGGCTTAGAGCAGCGATGCACCATTGAACAACTTCTTTCGCGTCCACAAGTGGGCTTGCAGAGGGGTTCATTTGATATCTTTGAAGTGCTTGTTTTATGCATGCCCCTGCACCGTCATGTTCTCCTTTTCCATGGCCAGTCTCAAAGAAATCCCAACAATGTTTAATGCAGGTTTTCTTATCAAGAAAACACAACCAAAAGAATGATCGTGCAGATTTGAATTGACCTGCGCATCCATCTGACCATATCCAATGTTCATTGAATGTTATTCCACGATTTTTCCAGGAATCATAAATTTTTCCAAAACAATGTTGTACAAAATATGTATCATGTGTACGATCATCACTGATATAAAAGTGATATTCTTTAATGATATGTCGATTTTCACTCGTGCTTTCTATATGATCAACGTTTTGTTCAGCATGTCTATATAGAATATGGACGAGCATGGAGACTTGGTCAGAATGATAGTATTCACTCTGAATTTCTTTTTGTGGAACAAATGTGTAGTTTTCTGCAAAATCAATCACTGACAAAATGGTCCCTGGTGGAAAAAATTCATGAGATTTTTGAATTGCAAGTCTTGCCATCGAGCTCTATGGGAATGCTTGGTGTATTTGTAAATTTCTGCCTCAAACTTTCTCAAAAAGTCTATCACAAAAATTTCGTCTTCTCGTAATTCAATTCTTTTAACACTATTTGCACCTTCAATCGATGTATGGATATATTCATATCTCTTCCATTTCACTTTCATGTTGGACAATGATTGATCATTTATATCAGTACGATATTTGTTTTGAAATTTAGTCAAATTTCCACAATCATCTCATTTTTTACCACCAACACATTTCTTTTTGTAAAATAGTTCATCTCTTTCTATTTCACATAGAATTTGAGAGATGAAATCATGGATAGTGAAAAGAGGAGGTGAATCCTTCCATAATGTTATACCAAAATCAAGGAATGTGTCATAATATAACTCAAATTCCACATGATAACAACAACAACAAGTGTTGCGTACGGTGATAGGTTTTACATACCATGGTTTTTGTTGAACAAAAGCACTGATTGAAACATGAATTTCATGATTCTCTTCTTTGAACTTGTTGAATAACTCTATCTAAGTGGTTTCTAAGAAATATTTTTCATGTTCTTCGTATTGATTTCGTACTATTCTTCTTATCATCACACGCTTTGCAGTTGGCGAAACACGTGAATTTTTCTTTCAATATTCATATATTATTTTTTTAACATTTTCTCCAAGTCTATCTTTGTATGGTTGCCTACAAATAGCTCTCCAACAAGCGAGTTCATCATTTACATCTATTTTCAGCCAAAATTTCCTATGTTTGTGCAAATTTTTTCGCGAGGTTCCTAATGCTCGTGCCATAGATGTTACCAAATGATTCTCTTTAGTACTTGATGAAACCATTGCCATATGTATTCCTCTACGTATAATTGAAACATTTTTCTGTCTAGATCTCCTAATTGAATTTATAGCACTACTTATATTTTGTATCACATTTTCCTTCATTATTTTATATTTAGTTGATTTTTGAATACCTAGTAGTGTCGTAGCTTCTTTTAATTTCCTTAATGATAGGAGACCTTTCAACATTTGAGCTTGAACTGTCACCTGCTCCTCTATGAAATACATTTCAAAAATGTGGTTAACACGATATCGTATATAATGGTCAGGTTTTTTATCTCCATATGTGTGACTGTCAAAATTTTATAACATCGCATCATCGACACTGATTTCATCTGTACATATTCGAATAAATAGTACATAATAAGTTTACATATTCAATAAATAACTAAATTAATAAATATATGTATAATTTCAATAATACGTGCATGTGTTCAATATATATATATATATATATATATATATATATACCTTGTGATTCAATTTCTTCACTTGAATTTATTTCAATATTTTCACCATCTTCAATCATTGGTTCAATATCTCTTTCACTTTCTCTTTCAAAATTTTGTATCTCATCATCAAATGTTTTGAGGAATATTTCTCTCTATTTACATTGCAAAATATTTTTCTTTAATTAGTTCATCAAATAAAAATTAAGCTTCACATTTTACACTAGGAAAATTTCAAATATATCAATAGATCATAATATTTACATTTACATACCTACTTCAATTTCTAGTTGAGGTTGATTTCCACCTTCAATATTTGAGAATGCTTCTATCTTTCTTTTGTGAGATTGTCTCGTCTCTTCTCTACGTTCCTCATGGTCTCTTTTTCAATTATATTTTCTCGCAAAATTCCTTTGATTTCCCATGATAATAGAGTATGAAGTTCAAAAAATTTCCTTCAAAAATTTAGACAATAACTCAATCAGAAAAAGCATCACCACACATGCTTGGGTTTAACCCCAAATTTCTCAAACACATCCTTTCCCAGCATGTCTTTAAGCATTTTAACATATTTCTAATAACTTGTCTTAACAAAAGTATAAAGGAATATAATAAAGCATTGTTTTTCTTTCATGAGTTTCTGAATGACATAATAATAATAATATCCTATATGCAACAATATGCTTCCAAGTCAAGATATGCAACAACTCAACATACATGAAAAATAAACATTCATATATCATCAACATACAAGTAATCATGTTGGTCCATTAGGCCCTAGCACTACTATATTTGACGCAAATTCCGACGCTTTTGACCAAATGTCGTAAATTTCCCCAATTTTTTCCATCCCGCCCGAAACCGTCGCTATACCAACGTTTATAGAACAGTGTCGCAATACCGACACTTAGAAAAGTGTCGCAATTGTGACGTTTGGAGGAAGACGTCGCAATTGCGACACCATGGCCCAAAGCGTCGCTATTGAGACGACTCCAAACGTCGCAAGTGCGACACAATGTCTAGGTGTCGCCATTGCGATGTTTAGGTACCCGTCGCAATAGCGACGCTTTTTCCGCCGTCGGTATAACGACACTTATATGCGCGCCACATATAAATACGAAACTTATATGCGCGCTACATAAAAATTTGAAACTTATATGCGCGCTACATAAAAATTATTTTATTGTTTCGTATGCATCGCAATAGCTACATTAACGTCTGATATGACGAGCGCATTCGACCTCCGCTCTTGCAGAACAACATTCGCCCTTAGCTCTTGCAGAACAACATTTTCCCTCAGCATTCGCGCTCAGCTCTTGCAGAACAGCATTTGCCCTCAGCATTCGCCCTCAGCGTTCGCCCTCAGCTCTTGCAGAACAACATTCGCCCTCAGTTCTTGCAAAATGGTAAGTTCTTACTGCAGGCCCTTCCTCCTATAGTAGGGTTGACTCTATTTGGGTTTTTTTGGTCAATTCCATTGGATTGTGTTAGGCTGTAGGGTTCTCTGTAGATGTCAAGAGTCAAGATTCAATACCCTGTATTATCTTCATCACCCAATACAAGATTTAAATTTTTCCCAAAGAAACGCTTATTAATTTGGCAGCCATTATTTCTCCCTGCTTTAAAAACCCTACATTTAAATGAAAACAAGCATTGCATTTCAACTACAAACATCTATTAGTGTTCAAATGTACATGTGTGCTACATTAACGTCTGATATCACGCGCACATTCGCCCTCCGCTCTTGCAGAACAGCATTCGCCCTCAGCTCTTGCAGAACAACATTCGCCCTGAGCATTTGCCTTGAGCTCTTGCAGAACAGCATTCGCCCTCAGCATTCGCCCTCAGCTCTTGCAGAACAGCATTCACCCTGGATTCGCCCTCAGCTCTTTCATAACAGCATTCGCCCTCATCTCTTGCAGAACAGCATTTTCCCTCAGCATTCTCCCTTAGCGTTCGCCCTCAGCTCTTGCAGAACAGCATTCGCCCTCATCTCTTGCAAAAATGGTAAGTTCTTACTGCAGGCCCTTCCTCCTATAGTAGGGTTGACTCTATTTGGGTTTTTTTGGTCAATTCCATTGGATTGTGTTATGCTGTAGGGTTCTCTCTAGATGTCAAGAATCAAGATTCAATACCCTCTATTATCTTCATCACCCAATACAAGATTTAATTTTTTCCCCAAGAAACGCTTATTAATTTGGCAGCCATTATTTCTCCCTGCTTTAAAAACCCTACATTTAAATGAAAACAAGCATTGCATTTCAACTACAAAAATCTATTAGTGTTCAAATGTACATGTGTGCATCACTTGTGTAGGGTATTCCTTTTCCACTTTCACATTATCCAAGAATGTGTGCAGTATAGTTCATATTTTTGTGATTTAGATTGTCTTGAAAAAGGAAAGGTAAATTATTTCCCATGGAAAAAGAAGGTTTTCCCTTTTTATAGGTTGTTTGGACTTACGTGGAAAAATTTATGGTATGCCTTTCATATTATGTAGTTTAAATTTGAATTAACAAGTTATTCTACATGAAAATATAATTACCTATGTGATGTCCTTCATCACTAATTAAAATTATAGGGTTTCAATTTCCTAGACTCTAACTCATCCGATGCTAAATTCTAGGTTCTCATTGGTGGATCACTCTTCCATTGATTTCCTTTCCCTCTGGATCTTGTCATACTTTAAAAGTCATCAATGATACATATATTATTTCGGGTATCCCAAAAGGCTTTATAGTAGAACATATTGTGAAGTTTTTTTGACACTTGAGGATTCTTTTTAGAACTGCAACGCGGTCTATGCTATTGAGTTATATATCAAGCAACTTGTCCTTAATAACCACACTATGAGGTAGGTTCAACCAGTTTGAACTTGTTGGGACATAGCATATGAAGTTGTGTGATGAGTCCATATCACGGGTCTATTATGGTGAAAAAAGTGAAGACACGTAATGATAGTTATTATGTTAACATTACTAGAAACATTTTCGAAATTATCCATGCTATCAAGATGTCAAAATTCCAGGCATTAGGTGTCAATGCTCGTAGCTAATAGATAATAATAATAATATAAAAAAATCACAACTTTATTCTTGAAATATGATTGTTACACATTGGTAACCTAGTTCATGAGTTACCATCACCCAAAGACTGCAAAACAAACTTAAAATATAAATTAAACCAACATGAGAATCCAACTAAGGGTTTCTCGACAAAATCATGCCATAACTTGGCATTTTGAAACCCAAATTTGAATCCATCATAAGTAATACAATGCAAACTCAGATGGATTTTCAATGCATGTTTGCATGCTACACTTATTCTCTATCTAGATATCATTTTTTAAATGGAACCATTAGTCAAGCCCATAGTCCTTTTTATGTGAAAAATTTCAGCTCTGTTTGAGCTCTTTTTTGCTCCACCACCTCCATAAACCAGTGTTACACGGGGTCTCGCCCCCCACCTATGGGTCTAGATTCCTCGCCCCCTCGCACTCCGAGGTCTTGGGGACTTCTAGGGGATGTTTCCCTCACGCCCCCTCACGCCCCCGCACACCCCCTTTCACACCCCCTCACGCTCCCTCACACCCCCCTTCACGCCCCCTCACGTCCCCTCACCGCCCCTTTTATTTTATGGTTTCATGTTAAAAGTTGATGTGCCACTTAGCATATTTGAGAATCCAAGTGATTCTGATTTAGATGGTGACATGGTTGATCTTGATATATTCGTGCAGAAGTTGGATGCAGAGACTAGTGGGGCATTAACTTGAGCATTTATGCTCATTTATCATTATGATGATATCATTTGATATTCATATGTTATGTTTTATGTTTTATGTTTCAGACATAACTTATTTGCATTTAAGTTTTATGTTTCAGACTTGAGTTGTAAACTTCAATTTAAACTCTATTTTGAATCTTGATATAATATGTCATATGATTTCTTAAACTTTGTTTTCATTGTACATTGTTAGTAGTTACATTAATGATTATATAGTTACAAACTTACAAACTTACATGCATGATTGTATGATGTATTTTTTAAATTTTAACTTTTAAATTTGTTTCAATTATATAATTCATCATTCATCGATTTGTAATTTTATCATTTATGATTTATCTTTCATGATGCAAGTGTATGATGACTGTATATACATTCCTTTATTGAATAGGAAACATGATATTTCCTATGGAGTTGATCCAACAACTTATTAAATGTATGGGACTAAATTATGCATTTGATTCCCAGGGAAACATGCGCATGAAGAGAAAAAGTGCAGAATTAATGGAAAATCCATACATGCCACTTATAAAAACTACACCGAAAGGTCAAAAAATACTTAAGGCCTTAACTTAATTTGAATCCAAAAATGATAAAACAGGATTAGTGAAAACACGAGAGTGGTGTGGGTGAAAAACATAAATAAAAAGTGAGGATACCTTTCCCCAAGATGCCTTTGTCACCGTTGTATGAAAACATGTTTTCCTTTCCCTTTATACATGCAAGTGAATGCATTATAGGTATGGTGTTTTCCTAGAATAGGAGAAGCCTAATTAAATATATCATTCGTGGATTGAATGTTTGGGTGCCTTAATGTGCAATGACATGTTTCCAGGACTGAATTCAATGCAAGGCATATTTGAAACTCTAACTCTGTCTTCCGGTGTCTTATTAGAAATTATTTCAGTTTTCATTTTGTGTTTTCAAGTTAGATATTGTTTTCAAGTTTTTACATTTATAATTTTATTTCAATGTGGCAGACTGATCAGGGCAGTACAGGAACAACCCCGAGACGGGATGATCGCGGAAAGAGGCCAACGGAAGAACATGTAAATTGCCAGCATTGCTCTATCTTCAGGTATTTTAGTTATTTACATAATTGAAATAATATTAATTTTGTTCAAATATGTAGACACCTAGCCATGGTACGCCTGATGATTCCCTCTTTGAGGAAGAGCTTTCTTCATCCCTATCTCCAGTGTTCTTGTTGCAAAAAAAGGCACGAGATGCAAGGTCGGAATTTAATACTTTGATAGACGCGCCTCAAACACCTGAAACAAAAGAGAGGATACAACATCTTATGAGGCAGCTAGAAAGATATCAAGTAATAATAAAAAGTCAAAAGGATATTTTTTTTGTTCTGCATGAGATGAATTGTGATAGTTTGATTTTTAATTTTTACATTGACTAAACTAACAAAAAGTTCTTTTGTATGTAGCGTTTTCTGGCATTTGCTGAACCGGTGTTGGTGGTAGTGGGACACAAGGGCAAGAGATTGCCCAACAACCCTCTTGTACACCTTCTACTCCTTTAGGTGCTAGCCAAGAAACACACCCTGCCCAAGCAGACACCCAGCCAACCGCTGAACGTGTTGGCAATGATGAGGCTGATATGGCCAACTACATTATTGCATTTCCTGGAGCTACACGTGTCAGCTCCATAGGGACCATTAATGGCACGTTGTTGGTGAACGATGAGGGTGTCCCTATAAAGCATGTACAACTCCCAGGTAAATTTTAATATTTTAACTATTTCATGTACTTTATCTAAAACATATTTATCACGATTTTTATTTTTAAATTACTGATAATATCTTCTTCTTTTTTTGGTTTTATTCTGTGTAGGAAACAATGAGTTCTACAGGATTCTGGAGAGCCATGCGTTGGTAATTTTTGGCCCAACCATATGTACAGGGTGGAATTCCCAGAATTCCAACCTGAAAAAAGAACTTCTAGATTATCCAGAAGCCCTTTTTGGGGTCGGCACATTTGATAGAAAAACGGTGGCTCAGGTAGCCGGAAAATATTTGAAATATACCAGGGACACCTATAGGACGCAATTGCAATTTAACCCTAGATATGAGCGTCCTCTCGCAGTTTCAGAGAGTGAGTGGAGAGCACTCATCCATGACGGAAAAGAGAAAAGGGCAAAGAAAGAAGGAAAATGCCAACTGGACCCGCAAGGTAAATTACAACTTTAATTCAATAGCTTTAATTTTCTTTATGTCTAAAATAAAAGTGTGCTACGTCATATCTGAATTCAATATTTTGATGCTAGGTTGCCTGAAACCTCAAAGGCAACCAAAGCTAGGATTGAGAAAAAGGGCCATCACAAGCTTGGCCAGGGTGGCTACTTGAAATTAGCTGCAAGAATTGTAATTAAGTAGCTAAACATATTATAATTAATTGTATCGCCTTCCAACGTTTTTGTAATCCTATCAGATATGATTAAAAATACACAATCATATATAATGTAGGGTGATGACTTTGGAACAATGACTACAGAGGAAGATAAAAATATCGCTTTCCGTTTTGGCTATCAAGCTGTAGTTGAACGTCGCAGAAGCTTGGGGCAGGTCCCAAGATCTACAATGCCTGATAAGGTGAAACATTAACCTTTCAATATTTTTGTTTTCGTCCATAAATTTAATGTCTAACAACTTTGTTTAAATCAGGGGAGCAACACTACCGACGAGGTAAATAACCCAGTTTTAGAGCCAGATGTAGATGATCCTCTCTTGCAACCTGATCATTGTAGTGGGGACCAGGCCGACAATGCTGCTATCAGTGAGGGCCGTGACGGTAATTAATTTCCACTTATAATTTTTTCTAATTATACCTTGATGGTTGTCCTTATAACGTTTTTTGTTTAAATGACAAAGAATTTTTCCCTTGAGGATCTTACCACCAGAGAGGAAGACAGGGCAACAGTCCCAACGGCGACAACTGGTGCACCAGGTAAATAATCTCATTGCAATTTTTTTTATTAATATTACCGAACTAGTTCAATGATATTTAAAAACTGACAATTAAAATTTAATATTATCTGTTTTGTAGGCGATGCCCCGTCACTGGATGAGACCAGACATCGTGACTACGCAACTAGGTCAGCGGCGACAACTGGTGCACCAGGTAAATAATCTCATTCCAATTTTTTTTATTAATATTACCGAACTAGTTCAATGATATTTAAAAACTGACAATTAAAATTTAATATTATCTGTTTTTGTAGGCGATGCCCGTCACTGGATGAGACCAGACATCGTGACTACACAACTAGGTCAGCAGTGCGGGTCGAAAGGCACGAAACGGGAGCAGAGCACGATGATATTGATGATGTAATTAGGAGCTTTAGAAATAGGAAGAAGAAAAAGAAAATTTGATAATGTAAAATATTGTATTATTATAAGACAAACGTTACCATACTTGGAACGTTTTTTGCATTATATAAAAAACTCATTTATCATACTATTTTTATGTCAAGCATTAATTTCAATGTTTCCTTGCGTAATTTTTGTTGAATTGTTTTTTTATTAGTTATTGAATATTTTTTTTTATGCTCATGAAAGTAAAAAATGAAATATAGATTGGGTATTGGGGAATTGAGAGTGATGTGAGGGGGGGGGAGGGGCCACAAGAGCTTCCACCTTCACGTGGTTGGCCCTGTTTAGTAGAGAATAATTTATTGGAGCGATTTAATCTTGGAGCAAACCTCCCTTGATCCAGCGTAGCAACAAAAAAGTCATTGTTGACTTATTTGCTACTCTTTCAGATCGGGGGAGGCTTGTTCCAACTTCATGTGACTCCAATAAATTGTTCTTGAAACGAAGAGGAGCTTATTCAGGTATGTTTTGACATTTTCAACATATGTTCTAACATTATCATAAGAATGCATCTTAGAGTAAAAAATACTACATCAATTACTTGTATTTATTGTATAGATAATGATGGATTTTGATTGACTTGGCAGTGCAAGTACAAATCCTCTTGCATCATGAGCAATACAACTTGTCAACCAGGGTCATGTCCGGGATATTTTTTCTTGTGCGCTTGACCAGGTTCGTAATGTCACATTTTGTAAGTTCCTTTACAGTTCATAATTCAATATTAAGCTTGTTCATGATTATTATCTAGGTTTTTGTATGTGTTTTTTCATCTATTTGATTGTAAGAAACTCTGCATGTTTCATGTTGTTCACTATGATTTCTCCCATTACCACTCCCAGGATGAATCCGACTTTATTGTTACATAGGTTACTTTATTGTTACTATGATTTCTCCATTTACGATTTCATAGGTTACATCATGTAAAGTTGTCAATCTCAGGTTGGTGATGAGCTTTAGTTCTCCAAATTTGGGGCTTTTCTGATATTTTCTCCCTCATGTCATTCCTGCATCACCTTGTTGTTTGAGCATGCCAATTGTCTACCACTTGTACCAATTTTCACATGTCAATCTCTGAGTGGTGCCACATTTCACCTATTTTCAGTGAGAGTTTAGGGTTTCTCTAACATAGCTTCAGAAATCTGATTCAGTGCCTGCTTGAATATTGTCACATAATACTTATGATTTGGATTGATGAGCATGTTCTGAATGGTTGGTTGATTCATAAGAACCACCCATATAGTCATCTTGAGATATTTCAGAAGGTTTCTTGGGTTTCCTTTTTCACCGTTTCTAGTGGGTGGGATGGTGTGGGGTGATCCATAAACACTGGTGCTCTTGTAGTAGGGAATTTGTTTTTGGGGATATAAAGGAGCATTTGATGTAGATATCCCATTGGATGCATTCATAGATGGGCACGAGAGGTCAAGAATTTAAATTAAAAATATGCAATCTCTAGCATGGCAACCTGAAGGCAGCGAGAGACACTGGTTAAATATTGTTTTGTGCTGGCCTTAATATAGTCGTGATTTCTTTCTATTATCTTAATGCAAATATATAGTCCGGTCTCATTAAAATGAGGATTGTGGTTGTATTTATCTTTGGTTGTTTCTCTCTTAATGCTCCAGAAGTTGCCAAAAGTTGCGATAGTTGTTTAGTTTTCCTGTTACAACTTAAAAGTGGTTTTTAGCAATGGGACTCATGTTTTTTAAGGTTCATACTAATATGAAGATCTTGTAATTCTATATTCAGCATAAGAGAAGATGGCCTCTGCTTTGGGCGGTATGACAACAATTGTCACATCTAACTCATTGGATAACAATGGAAAGGGGAAGAAGTTGGGTGCAATGTTTGATAATTATGGCAGCCAATTGTCTTCTCTTTCAGTTTTTTCACCCATTTCCTTTAATCGCTCAAGCAGAAGAGGGACTCTGAGATTACGCGACAGAGAGAAGGTAGTTAATACAAGAGCTATGGAAAAGGAGTTGTACTTCAACAAGGATGGCTCGGTGACAAAAAAATTGCAAGTCAGAGAAAAAATTATGTTTAAAGGAAGGTCACCTGCACGTGAAACTTCACTGCGGTGGATCTTTCCTTGTCCACTTATATTCAATTTTAATGTGTTATTTTAATTTTTCATGGAGGGTTTTTTTGGCATATGGTCTGGCATTCAATTGCACACTTAATGAAAGCATTGTCAATTTGTCTTGCAGGCGGTGTGAACAAACTTGCTGATCTTGTTGGAGTCACCCTTGGGGCGAAGGGCAAAATGTTGTCTTGGAGAGCAAGCATGGTTCTCAGAAAATAGTTAATGATGGTGTGACAGTAGCTAAGGAGGTAATTTGTAGATGTGTGCTCTGGTTTTCTTTTTAACGTTGTATTAGTTCCCCCTCTTAAATGTCTTAGATTTGGTAGGCATAATTTGAAAACTCAAAGGTGAAAGGAAACATATTTGTTACCCAGTGGTCTACTTGGCCTATGGACTAGCCACATTAGAGTAATGCATAATATTTTCACAAAAATAAAAGGAAAGGGTTATTTCTGAGTCAAATTTTATTGTTATTGACAGTGTAATGAAATGTATCTCAATGATATGGTTTTGGCCTTTTTATTGGTTGAATTAGCGGTGTGAAATTTTTTTTTGATCTTGTTGGAGTCACCCTTGGGGCGAAGGGAAAATTTTTGTCTTGGAGAGCAAGCATGGTTCTCCGAAAATAGTTAATGATGGTGTGACAGTAGCTAAGGAGGTAATTTGTAGATGTGTGCTCTGGTTTTCTTTTTAACATTGTATTAGTTCCCCTCTTAAATGTCTTAGATTTGGTAGGCATAATTTGAAAACTCAAAGGTGAAAGGAAACATATTTGTTACCCAGTGGTCTACTTGGCCTATGGAATAGCCACATTAGAGTAATGCATAAAGCTTTTCACAAAAATAAAAGGAAAGGGTTATGGCTGAGTCAAATTTTATTGTTATTGACAGTGTAATGAAATGTATCTCAATGCTATGGTTTTGGCCTTTTTGTTGGTTGAATTAGAGGACCCAGTTGAAAATATTGGGGCCAAGTTGGTAAGGCAAGCTGCGGCAAAGACAAATGATTTAGCTGGGGATGGAACCACAACATCTGTTGTTCTTGCACATGTTGGAATATTGAAAAATTCCAGAAAAATGAATGGAGAATAAATATCCCTTCCTCCAACACAGAGAAAATAAAAATTTCTTTGACAGGAGACAGAGTTTCAATACTTTGAAAACAAACTTCTATTCCCTTCAATAACTCAAAAAAAAACTATTACACTTCTTCCTCACTGAGAGGGATTACAAAACTATGACTGCTACAAAACACAGTGCATAAAACCAACTCACTGTCTGTTCAAAACAAACATACTCTGTCTCTAAAACACTCTGCTGTGTTTTTCACTTTCGCACTACTATGCATACACACTTAAAAAGTTACACTCAGTCTTTCACTTTTTACACACTGCTGTGTAATAAAAAAATTTACGTACTGTCTATAAAAAAAACTACCAAGCTTTTTTGTCCTTTTTATTTTTATATGTTGTAACATATAAAACATATTATAATAAACCCTCTTTTAAAAAAAATAAAATTAAAACTAAATTCTATGGCCCACCTTTCATTTCGCATATGATATATATATAACATATGTATATATTAAACTATCGAAACATTAAAGAACCCTTTCCGTCGGACTTCAAAAGTCTAAATAGATTGAATTTCAAACCAAATTCGCGTTCCAAAATGGGATGCTGACGTCTGCCTAATTTTAACTCGAATTCTCAATCCAATGTGCCCTATAAAAAATTCGGGTCAGGTTTTCAGGTTTTCAGATTCCCTTCAATTTCATGCGATCCAATATTAATGCTCCACATGTCCTCCTTTTGAATTTACAAAACTGTCGGGTAAATTTCTGTTTGTTTAATTTCTGGTTGGTGAATTGCGTTAATGCTGGCTGTTGTGTTTAAATACAATCCTGTATAGAAATATGGCTGTGGCCGTCTACAAAAAAAACTTGCAGGAATTTTAAATGCTGAATTAAATTTCTGGATGGCATGCAAGCAACCTCCAAAAAAAAATGTTGTTGCTGCATCCGTCCTTCTGCTGCAGCAGTTGAAGTTAAAATTCAACAGCACAGGGTTTAATAAGTGAGGGTGTAAAGGTAACTTTTTGTCGATAGTAATGGATTAAGATCATCTATTCATTTTTGTAGGGTCTTATGGTGTTTGGTTTTTTAGTTTTGGGTTGGGCTTATTGAGTCTAAGATAGTTTTTGAGTGAAAAAATTGCTATCAGTTATTAAAAAATTTTGGTTCTTTTGTCAAAATTTATGAGCTTGTTAGGAAATACAAAACTGACAATGGTTGTATCTTAAATTTGTGGAAAATAATTTGAAATGAAACCTTTTTGTTGAGGTTGTTGCAGCAGGTGCAAACCCTGTTCAAATTACTAAGGGCATTGACAAGACAATAAAGGCCCTTGTTTCGGAACTCAAAATTTTGTCAAAGGAGGTAAACGCTTGCCTTTTGAGTAGGCTGGTTTTCCTTTTTGCTGATGGTTTGGTGTATCTAATTGAATTAGTTGCCTAAGGTATTTTTGGTTGCAAACTCCTTTTCATTTTTCATACAGTATTGGCCTTGTGGAATACATTTGATTGTGTGGTCTTGTTAGATCTACAACATTTGTAGTTGTTTAGTCTTATGGCCGAAGTGCACTTTTATTATGGAAATAGTTGATGCAATATTGTCATTTAATCCTTACTACAGGGTAGCATGTTGAGAAGTTTCTTGTGAAACATTTGGTATTGAAAATGACACTTGATCCTATACAGCATCATGCACTTGACTTCAAAATTCATATTCAAAGTGTGCCAGACAATTCTTGCAAAATTTCAAATATTTATGTTGTTTTAAACCATTATCTTTTCATGTATTGGATGCTGAAAATGTGAAAAAGACTTTGGTATGAAACCAACTGGTGAATAATTTCCAGAAAAACAACCACTTCCAAGACATGATTTAGAAGTAGAACATATGTACTTATGAAGCATAGAAAGATATCCTTGGTGCATTGTCAATGTTTGGCTAGGGTTATTTTTGGAGAAAATAACTCCTTATTCCTAGAATAGTGATCTTCAATACAAGTAAATGCCAGAGAAGAGAGATCATCGTGTGACACAACAAAAATGAAATTGGACCCCCAAGGAGAGCTGGTGTGTCTACAATCGCTCTGTCAGCATTTTCCCTTGGTGTACCCCATTCTTTTCCTCCAGCCTGAGTCTTAATTGACTTCTTCTTTCTTCGGGTTTATTTATCAAATTCGTAGAATTTGATAAATAATTACTATCCACAATGGTTGGAATTTAATTTATATTCCCAACTTTATATTATCTCCAATCCTTATAACCAATGTTTAACTTTCAACACTTTGTATTTATACTCCACGTTTATTTTTAAATAAATAACTTGTAATGAACTTTCGGCTCTATATTTCACCACCCAGCCTTACAACAATCACGCTCCAAACTTATGCTAATTATCTGCCAATCGTTTAATTAAACAATTTCATTATACTCCGGCCCCACCTATATATATCAATAACCAATCAAACACTTGTATCGTACCTGGCTATCCTCCGCACACCTTAGTTAACCTCCGGGCAAGTTCAACGTGTGACCACCGTCCGATGGCCCTTCTCCAAATCAACGACTCTTGGCAATTTCGCTCGGCTTCCAACGTCGGGCTTTAACGTGTGATGGCGCAGGTTAAATGGTGGTTTTCCGGGGGTCACTTCGCCATGCGTCACATTCCCTATGGAATCGCTCGCGAATAGGAAATACCTCCTATTCCGTAAAAGCGGTGCGATATGGGCAACCCGCTTTTGTGATTTCGCTCGTGGTTTTGGTAGAGGGCTTGACCATGGGTGCAAGTCTGGTTCCGCTATCCTTTTGTTTGTTAACTCATTTCCAATCCTTGGATAAGGTTCCAAAAGCACAACAATTTTGTTTCTTTATTAAGCGAGATTTTTATATTTGAACAGTTTTCACGACCCCGGTTCTCTACACAGACCTCGCCTTGGATATTTTTATATAAAAATAATTGTTCTCAATAATTATTTATATAAATTTTCCACATGTTTAGTGTGGAATTCCCATGATTTATTATAAATATGTGTATTATCAAAGAAAACCAACACAAATTTTATAAGATGGGATCAAAAAAAATTGTTCTTAAGTCAAGCCCGCCGGACTTCAAACAGTGATAAACCATAATTCAAACCAAATTCGCGTTCCAAAATAGCCTGCTGATGTCGGCCAATTTTGTGACGCAAAAACCAAATGAATTCCGCCCTAATATTTTTCAGGTCCGAAGTTGGGCTGGCATACGGAGGGAGAGATGTGATGCGAATTTCTTATCAAATTCGCCCTAATATTTTTCGGGTCCAGATTTCCACTGCGCGAGCGGCCCAAACAAAGATCCGCTCCAGTCAATTTCTACCACGTGTCCTCAATAAAAACTTGCCCTGCTCCCGGCTGCGGGTGCATTCGATGGCGTTTAAGGCGATGGGACATGGATATGGTGATTTCATATCAATCGCATTAACATTTAATGCTTTTCACTTAAGTTTTCACATCAAATCCGCATTAATTAATTTTTAACATTGTTCAAGATTGGACCTCCACTCCTCTTAGCGATTCTGCACGCTCCAATATGATCCGGCCTTCGGCTCTCATTATTAATGATCAGAGATTAATTATGATGGGCGTCCTTTGATTGCATTGTAGTCGGGTTAACAAAATGGCATTTAGCTATGGTTTTACAAACGAG
This sequence comes from Pinus albicaulis, assembly GCA_034641835.2. Taxonomy (NCBI): domain Eukaryota; kingdom Viridiplantae; phylum Streptophyta; class Pinopsida; order Pinales; family Pinaceae; genus Pinus; species Pinus albicaulis. Next base: position 142,830,087 of record CM076579.1, on the reverse strand, counting down.
CTGGTTGCTGGATTACACTGCCTGCTAACT